>CM029791.1:13482679-13586620 GCA_017562165.1 Ectropis grisescens
CCACCACCAATTACTTTCTGTTCCCAAACCTTAAGAAATGGCTCGGTGGAAAGAGATTTGATTCGAATGAGAAAATTATCGCTGGAACAAATGCTTACTTTGAAGACCTTGAGAAATCTTATTTTTTGGAAGGGATTAAAAAACTCGAGAAACGTTTGGCAAAGTGCATAGCACTCAAACGAGGTTACGTCGAAAGATAAAACTGATTTTTTGGTCAATTTTTTTTCTACCATTTTCAAAATATATGTTTTTCTACCAAATTCAAGGACTTATTGACCTGCCCTCGTATGCTAACAAAAACTTTACATTTGCCCATACAAGATGTGCTGAATAAGATGGCTGGCATTCAGAACAGCAGTGAAGTAGAAACTCCTCAGATAAAAGTCAATAGACGAATGTTTCCATGACAATGGACAAACTTTAATTCATAATTGAAATCTATGCTTTATAAAAAAAGTATTATCCAAATTAAATAAGAATAGTAAGCTATTAAACTCGCTTCGTTTAATTCCTACTTTAACACTTTCTATGACACAACTTATTTAGGTACCTAAAATTAACTCCAACAATCAGTTCCAAAAAGGTAAACAAACCTAACTTTTACACAAAATCACCGTATCACTGTAATCGCCGTCACAGTAAAGGAAACACCAGAGTTTTGCAACACATAAGATTTCATCCCAATCCATTGATAATACTAACATATTTCAAAACAATACATATTTTTCGTCATTGATAAAACCAAAGATAATGTAAATGATATAAGAGGTATTCAATCTGAGTGATATAACCACAAAATTCTGACATTAAAATTATTTTTAATGTCAATGTTCGAAACAAAGAATCGAAATTTTGTTCAAGAAGGTTATGGTTGTGGAAGGAAAATGAGGTTCGCTTCTAGCTAGCTACAAACAAGAAGATTGTAGTAGGTAGTCTACATCTTTTGTTATAGAAGGTTATTTATGTCAATGGTAATAACTATATTTATCCAGCCAATTGAAATACAGACCGACCACTTTGGTAGATATGTACCGATGTGCTCCTTCTTTTTCTCTTCTCTTTTCTGAATTCTCTTCGTCGTTCTTCCATAGTATTCGAAAAGTCTGCTTCCTGAATATGAATGCCACCTGGTTCAAAAATACATTAAAAAAATTGATTTATGAAATAAACTTATACGCTTCTGCCGAATGCCTTAGCATTAAATTTCAAATATAGAGCAGCGCCAGCAGGTACCTACCTACTCTGATCGGGCTCAGAAAATTGATTACACGAGTTTTAACCCTTAAATGCATAGCGTATCAAAAATGAAACAGTGACTTTAAGCCCTTGACAAACAATTATATCTATACTTTGCTTGTATGGCAATTCGATGTCTTGGTTCAATAAAAAAACAGCTACAGAGTAGCGCGCCGACACAAATTTAATTTTCGAATACCTATTGGAACGTAGTTGGCGCGAAATACGAGTATAATTTCTTCAAATTTTTTATTTCAGATTACGCAACATTGAGTAACATTTCTTCAAGCAAAAAAATAATTTATATTGGGAAGTTTACATATTTTATGACATTATGACTATGCTTGTATTTATGGTTATTTATTTTAATTACCTATATTATATTTTTCACAAAAAATCTACAGTATGCAGTAACGGCATGATAATAATTGGTGTGCTATTGTATGCAATTGTTTAGGGGTGGTTGAATGTTTCGGCAAGGTTTTATTTGTTTTTTTTTTTACAACGTTGGCTTTGAAAATACGCTCGAATAACCGGATAAAAGATATAATTCGAAGATTGGCCGGAAGAAAGCCGGTGACATGCCAGTGACCAGTGACGAGTCCAAAAGAGATGATTTGGACATCTTTCCTTTGAGATAAAAGCTAGTACAGCTACTAGAAGATGATGATTATTATTAAATTATTACCACTGTTAGATGAAAAAGGAATAAACAAGTAAGCCACGTATGTTGAAGCAGATTCCAGCAACAAAGAGAAAGGACGGGTGACTATTCCTTGCTCAAGACTGATTCAGGAACATAATTGGCATTTGGATAAGGTCAACCAGATGAACAGTTCTTTAGGTCGACGCCGCAATCACAGCAAAATGGTTTGCAAATTTGGTATCACTTTTTAGATATTTCCATTGTAAATGCCTAGATTCTTTACAAAGAAGTACCTTAACAAATAAATCACCTAAAAAATCTTTTGAATGTGGCAGTTTCACGCTGACTTGGCTACAGTTCTAGGTATGTATGTATGTATAAAACACAAAGAGAACAAGAAAGGAAGACCTCGCGTAAGTATAGAAAAAGCAAAGAAATACCAGCGAAACAGAAATTAATAATAGTATCCTGCTAGCAATGCCACTCTATTCGTCTTGACAAAGTTGGACATGACTAAATCGCAACTGATACAAGTCGTTGTGTGAAAAATAGGCACCTAATCCACCATTTTGTGGCAGCAGCCATCTTAAACAGATTTTTATCAAACATAGCAAATAACACACTTCCAACTATAATGAGGAATTATAGTTCAAACCAAAAAAACAATATCAAAATCGATTAATTTGTTCGGTAGCTGCTGGTAGCAGTCACACAGAGAGGAAAGAGAGAAATAGAGAGAGAGAGAGAGAGAGAGAGAAGTCAAACTTATAAAACTCCGTCGTTTTTGCGTCGAGCGTTAAAAAATTGAACCATTTTGTACGATTTCATAACAATTAAAACAACATTCACCATAGGGTAAAGCTTAATTTTTTTTTACCCAGTAATGCAAACTGTTTCATTTTTGATACGCAAGCGTTTTTCAATAAAAAATCATGAAAATATGTATTTTGATTTTTTTCACTATTTTTCCATTATTGTACTTATTAACATGAATATAAAGTTTTTTTTGCATTAAATATAAAAAATCATGCATTTTAAGGGTTCAAAATGATGTTATTTCTGTTGCTATATAGGCACGTTGTCATGGTTGTCACAATGATAGGATCGTTAATTTTTTTTTTTTTTTGTTGGACATTTCACATTAACAACTCCATCTGACCCCAAACTAAGCAAAGCTTGTACTATGGCGGCCAGATAGCTGATATAATACTTATATAGTTTCAAATACATACTTGTTATAAATAGAAACACCCAGACACAGTGCAAACGTTTGAATTCATCACAATTATTGAGTTATTATTATTCGGAATGAATAATTGAATTATTCGGACAGTAGTGATGCTAAGCCAATCGACCGAGTTGAAGTGGAACTATTAAGGGCTACTAACTAATGTTACCTATAACTGTAATCACCTGATGTTACGACACATAATGTTATGTAACTTCTCATTAAAATCACATTAGCACATATTGTAATAAACATTCGTCAATAAACTTATGTAATACAACCCAACTAAAAACATACGTTTCACATCACTAATATTAATTTAAAGTACTTACACATAATTGATAACCAGAAATGCTCAAACAATGCAAAAATATCTATATAAAGAAACAACAATTACAGAAAAGTAACACACTACGTCCACGGGTAGATTATTCTACCGTAGACAGACGGACGAATGTTAAGAGTTAAAAATAAGAACATACCTTCATGATAATGTACATACCAAGTATACCTACTAGAAAGAGGGCAGGTAGGTGGGTAACCCCGTGGAAACAAATAGATTAGGCTATTTATCTGCATTCTCCTGAATTTTCTCATTATTAGTAAATATCTAGGAAATTATTAGAAAATATCTACCTAGGTACTAATATTATAAAGTTGAAGAAGTTTTTGTTTGAAGGCGCTACATAATCAGGAACTAGTGGAACGATTTCAAAAACTCTTTCACTGTTGAATAACTATACCTACTACTGTACGTGATCCTATAGTGGTATAGTATACATATTATGTACCACGGTCGAAGCCAGCCGGACCGCTAGTACATTTATAAAAATCAAATATGTACATAAAAGTTCACAAGTTCAAACTCAGTTTAGGTAAAAAAAACATCATTTGAAAGTTGACGTTCCAAAGACTCGTATAAGTTTTGACGCCACTTTCATAACAAAAACGTTTAGGCTGTGAATAAGTTGCCTGAATAGGTTTTCCCCCATGAGAACAATCTTGGTGTCAATTTGACAAGTCGAGAGTGGTTTCTTCTAGGTAACTACAGTCCATTGTGGACTGCACCGTCTTTAACATCAGGTGAGAAGATGGTCAAGTGCAAAACTTACAAGTACATAAAAAAATTATAATCAATATTATGATCAATTGTCAATTAAACAATTTATAAAATCTAACTAATAAACATGGAACCTTAAGTTATTAAATTCCATGGTATGATAAGGTACGAAAGGACGAAAGAACGTATATAAAGTAATAATAGCTCACAATAACTGTGACAATTAGTCTAAATTCAATTATTTTATGCAGAGAAGCTTTATCACAGATAAAACCTTTAAATTAAAAATCCAAAATCTTTAATAGTTCCAAATCAATAATATTTGATCTTGATGTCTTAAAAGCCGAAATTGAAATTAATGAAAAGCAACAATTTAACAGAGTAATATTTAAACTATTTTAATTTTCCAGAACAAAAACCCCTTTTTATTTTTAAACGAAGATTTGTTTTTTTTACAGTTGGTAAACAATAAATTGTGTACAGAGCATTTAGGGTACTTAGTTAAGTATATTTTAATAAATCAATCATATTAATACCCATTAAATGTGTGTGAATCTCAGGACTCAACTGATTAAGTGCACATAGGTGTGAATATAGCTGCACCAGCTCTCTACCTCAACACAGGGTGTGGATTCCCATATGCTACTTTTGATTTCCAAATCTACTTACATCAGTTCCTCTGGGTTGAGGCATAAAACCACTACACTAAGGGTACTAAACTATACGCAACAGCAAATAGTTACGCCGCTTTACTGTAAACAGCACAAAACTTTGTTGAAGTTATCATAGTTGACCAATTATTCAATACACAGGTATCATTTTTTATTACCACAATAGGTGCAGTATGTTCATCTCACAAAGCGACGCCAGACCCTAAATTACAGGTAAGAAAGGACCCTATATTACAGGTAATAAACAGTATCTTGTACTATACTGTGCCATATTAAACTGTGACCACCACTATACACACTGTAACATCATAAGACAACTTAGAAATTGTTTGCTATTCGCACATTTTAACAAAATATTTGCACAAATACATAAGTAAAGCATTTCATTTTAAAGACATCAGTGTCACAGATAAAACTTAAACTTCGTTCAATCCAGGTCTCATGAAATATTTTATCAAAATCTTACAAAATAAAAATAAATCTTACAAAAATTTTAAGTTGCGCTTTTATCTGTTCTAGAAAACTAATCACAAAGGACATGCACTCGCCAGGGTATGTCAAAAGAGATTCATTAAATTTTTTATCATTAAGATATATGGTGTGATTTGAATGCACAAAGACCAGTGCAAATGCACTGTGCATGCCTTGTAATATATATTTTTTAAGTAAATTTAATGATTTAAGCTCAGTTACATACAACCAATGAGTGCAGGTCCTAAAGGGATTTCCAGACGACGGATTAACTGATAGATCTGCATAGGTGACCTTGGTAAATCCTACATATTTCTACCTCTAGAAAGACTTCATACATGGGCCATGCGTAAAGCAACTGTCTATGCAGTAGATGTCAATTGAGTCTAGCAAAGTCACCTGTATAGGTTGTTCGGTTGGTCTGTTGTCTTGATGCCCCTTGGTACTTACTTAACTCTACCTATATTTATATCTAATAATTTTGAAAAAGCACTGAATTTTAAATAATAAAAGTACCTTTACAAGAATATTAGTTTAGAAGATGTACTTACTTTGACTTTATTATTAGGTACACGACACAGCCAATTCTAAAGGCTTTCAGGTGACATACCTTGCCTAATTATACTGTACACACACAAAATATACAAAGAATAATTTAAATATAATGTTTAACACTCCTAGTTTTGTAAATATCAACTCTCATTGGGATCTTCTGCCTGCCATCTTTTTTTATATTTTATGCTAAGTATGAATAATTACCTTTTCACAAAACAATAGATTTAACCAGGTTATGTACACAAAGCCTTCACAATTGACTGTAGAATATCTAAAATTATCATAAAATTATACTCACAATTAAAAATTAAAATGATGAATCGTAATCAGTAATCAGATGATACAAAATTCCACATATCAATATACATAATCTTAACAAGTTCAAGTTAATTCATTATCATTATCACTTAGGTCTATTTATGTACAAAAATAGTCAAGTGTATAGATGGCATTTCAAAACAATTTCTGTTAAAAAAATGTCATTAAAATTAACACGCATAGTGCCAGCTGTCATTCTGAAACTTTATTGATATAAATATTTTGTATGTAGCTAATGTTTTAATTTAATTTTAGATTAATTAATAATGCAATACCACTCACATTTGTTTTTAGCAAACACTTAATCACATTTCCTAAGAATATAATAGAATTTCATATCAAAGGTATCATTGAGATATGTTCAAAACATCAGAACCAATACACTGATGAATCAAATGGTTGGTTGCTTGGTTGGTATATATTTTAATCCATAAATGTCATAGCAAGCCTTGATGACAGATGGTGGTAATTTATATTACCTTATCTGACATGGGTATGTCATGTATCTGACATGGATAAACCCTTGTACATTTTCAGCTACCACCCAAGCCAAACCAACTTATTGAAATACTAGAGTGAGGTTCTGGGCCAATGGACTACTCTAGTGGAGAATGAAAATATTAAAGATGTTATCGATTTATCCAGCTCATGTGTAATATGGCAGTAAACTTTAAAAGTTCAATGGCACAAATCCTATTTCAAACATACCTTTGTTTATATTATGGTGCCCTGCATTTGATCTAATGGTTTGATAGAAACCTTACACAAGTGTTTCGTGACAGTTTGTTGTTAAACTAAATATGATAAAAATATTTCAAGTCAAACCAATATCTACATGTTGAAGTTAAATGGTTTGACAGTAATTATTATTGTCCTTAATATTGTATGATTAAGTGAATGCTATTTCATAGGTTACTGTAAAAAAGCCACAACATGGCACTGAGTTCAACAAAAATAATACATTATAGCCCTACAGCATTTATGTTGTTCTTTTCAAAAAACTATTAAAAAGGTTTATGCCTTATATTTTAGAATACCTTGATAGATATTGTGGTAGTTTTACCATGGTTCTTTAATCAATTCTATTATCAGTATTATTTTATTATCACTGTGAAGCAATGACACAACAACTATGGGAAGTTTTCTCAAAATTGTTCACATTTTTCATAACTAGCAGGACATAGATCAGCTTTGGCTTGCAATTATGTTAGAAATACTTAAGACGTTTAAAAGTCTGACGTCTCAGTAAAATTAGGAGATTATGCTTTTATAAACTAAAATGCAATAAAAAGGAACTCTGAACCTACTTTGTTAAAACCAGCCCTAAAAATAAATTTACATAGGGTACCTGACATTAGTAGCTATGTACTATGTATATTGTCTTTCAGAATCTCTTATCTTGTAGCAAAATACCAAACGAAGACAAGGTTCACATATTTTAAAGGAGGTAGCTTATACTGAAACAGCATATTTCTGAATTATCACTTCTATACATTATTGCAGCCATATATTTTGGATGGACGAATTGTCATGATTTACCGACTTGATCATCGACATTCCTCATTCATTAAACATTAACACCGTTGATCTTGAGCTTTTTCACACGTCGTGTGGTGCCTTCTCCATCTGAGCTGTCAGTGTCATGTGAACTGCCTTCTGACTTGATGCCGAGCCCTAACTCGTGGGCATCCACATAGTTACCTGTCTGACGAGCCTTTTCTAGGGCACGAACTGTAAAACAAACAAAGAGGCAATTTAGCATAAAGTTGCTGGTTATCTTAAGAAAGCATTTAGAATGTCTAATGCACTTAATAATCTCTTGATTAGAGTTATATTTATTTACTAGATGTCCACCCCAGCTTCGCCCGTGGTACATTATATAGCACTCATCAGGATCCCGTACACATACAACGGTGAAAGAATGACTGAAATCGATTCAGTCATTCCTGAGAATATCGCTTTCAAACAAAACACATCTTCAGCTACCTGCTACTCCAACGGAAATCGGTCGTACCAACTCAGATATAGAAACAAATTTTATTAGCAAAGGTTTATATTCAATGACACAATCTTAGACACATGCTGTCATGTGTCATGTCAAAGCACGAAATGTAAGAAAACTCGCAAAAAATATTTTTTCCCAATTTTGTTACATTCTTGATTCATGCTCCGCTTCTATTAATAGTAGCATTGTGTTCTATAGCCTATAGCCTTCCTCGATAAATGGACTATCCAATAGAAAAAGAATCTTTCAATTCGGACCAGTACTTCCCAAGATCCTAGCGTTCAAATAAACAAACAAACTCTTCAGCTTCATAATATTAGTATAGATTAACTAAAACCACACAGACCAATTACATTAGTTAACCAAAACATCAAATAATATGTATATATCATGCATCTCATTTTACAAGTCCACTTATAAATTCAGTAGGTACAATTGTTGAGTAGTACCCATTCAACAAAATAGTTATTAATAAAGAATTCTAGCAGACACATAGGAGTAATACTGCAGACAACAGACATGTCAGAAAAATATCTGAGTTGTTATGTAAACACACACACTCATGTATGATGTCTATTTAAATGCTCAGTACTACAATGTGCTATTATATTTTTCACAGATATGTTAACTCTGCCTACATCTAGTTCATCCTACAAATATTTTTAGGTCCATGGAGCCAGGGTTGTTTATTTAAGACATACCGTTTAATCAACTTTTTCATATCACTACTTTTATTCATAACCAGCTAAATAGTTAACCAAGTAATATCATTTACTATTAGACACACTTAATTTGTATCCATGGAGTGTTGTTATTGTGGTGGGTCACTTTATTGCTATTTGCTGTAGCCGAAAAGTTGAAAAGTGGTAGGCAGCAGGACCACATAATAGACCCGTCGTGGGGGACCAAGGGCATCCAGGCACAGTGTCTGGCACCCACTTACTGGTTGGAATCCGAGATAGTCACAGTGTATCTTGAGTTCAGGCGTGTCCGTGTTGAGGTGTGCCCCCATAGAAGGGGCCAGAAACAGGCAAGCAGTGATGGGTTTGCTGAAGAATTCCTGTGAGAACTCAGGGATTCTGGATACAGGGATCCATAAGCAGCAAAGATGGACTCCAGTTTTAGTGGGTAGGGGTATCCTGTTGTCGAGCCCTACATAACCCAACCATCTCCCCTAGACGATGGATAAATGAATTTCCTCTACAAAAGGACTTAGACTATGGGCTCGTCCAGGACAGAAAAAAGTAGTATAATAACAGTCCTTATGGCTATGAAGGACACAAAGTTCTTGGTGCTACTAGTATAATATTATCATTAACTACTTGCTTACTTTGTGTTTCCAAAAGGCTATTCTGTCTTTTTAGGTCTTCGATGTCTTGCATGTGAGAGTTGTTTTTCCTACGCATGAACTGGATGTACTCTGCTGCTTTTTTTAATATCTGCGCTCTGCTAGCCTGCAAAATTTAAAACATTTTTTTAGGGACTGTTATATTACAATCGGATATTTGTTTAAAGTATTTTTGTAGAATCTATTAAGTATTAGTAAGATCTATTTTTTGTAGAAAATTTAATTTTTTAAATTCAAGATTTAGTGTTATTGTGACTATTACATTACATAATGAAATAATAATCAATTAAAATTATTGATTATTAAAAAAAGTAATCCTTCATTCTATTTGTTACACAATTTTTACTGAGGTACTTGAGACTTTTCTCAACTGTGCAATAAATAATGACTGAACAATTTTTATTCTATTTAAATTGTTATTGTAATTAATACAGACTACTTCAGCTATTTATTGTGAACATTATTTCTTGTACCTTAGAAAGTACAGCAACTTCAAGGTCACAGTCATTCCACTCTTTACAAATATTTAAAATACTTAATTAAAATAGTATTATATGTATATTAGAGGCACTATGAGGTAACTATACTACAGAGTCATAATAAAATAAAAGTATACTAACACTACATACCACTTTTTCATTCTGCAATGCGGGTACAGATTCCCTCAATGATGTAAAGCTATCCTTAATGTGGTCTCTTCTTTTCCGCTCCAATGCATTGTGGTGAGCTCGTTTCTCGGCCTAACAACATGGTCACACATACAATCCTAACAATATTATCAGCACTTAAAAACAATGGCAGATGTTAGTTATATTGCAATACCTATGATCTAACATTACTCAGTACCTACTCGAGTAGCACGACTCAATGCACAAACCTGCGAATAATATCCACTTCCCAAGCTGTTGCGACTGTGCATCCGCGAATCGGAATCATTCTCCGCCTGAAATTTTTAATACCACGGATCATTATCAAAATAAACGAAGGGAATAAGGTGTCAACAAGGGAAAACACCCACATCACTCTCAATATCAATGTCGCGATCGTCATCACTCATCATATTGATCGTTTATTAGTGACTGTTGATGTATAAAATGTTAATAAACAATCATTAGTGAATTTTGTAATTTCACTTAAAACAAAATCCGTGAAATTATTACAATGCGACGACAAAACGACAAATTCGTACAACACAAAAAGAAATCGCGCATGCGTAGATGACAAAAGTGACGTTGACATTCAAAACTTAAATTTTATAAGACATTTTAACACTGACTTTAAACCATTGTTGATGTTCAAATTCAAATAATGACATTTTGTATTAGCAGGTTTAGATGTTGCTTGGTCTTTAGGCGCGTGGAGCAAAATGCTACTATTGTAACCTCGCATCTCAGACCAAAGGCTCGAAAGGACAGAAAAAAAAATTGGCAGTCATAGGAACTGCCGATAGAAGTGAAAACATATATTTTTTTAATTTGATAGCTCTCTTTGGAAACTACGCTGACGCATTTCTAAATAGCCATGCTCATAAATGGCATGACCAATGGGAAATCCTGACGCATCTCTACCTACAATTCTAGATGGCCAATGGCCATGGCCCCGAGTTTGCCCGAAGATTTCTTATCATTCACGAGCGTAACGCTAGAATTTAATTCACATCCCACGAAAAATCTAACTGTGGCGCGCCAAAAGAAGTTTTCACTTCAAAAATGTTTACAAAAAATGTAAATAAAATGTATTTGAGGCAATTTGAAATTTTAATTGAGTATTAGGTATTTATGACGAAAATAAAATTGGAAGTCATAGGGACTGCCTATAGACGTGAAAACTTATAATTAAGAATTTGATAGCACACTTTGTAAATACGCGGTTGAAACCGATGGGCGCTGCTAGTCTGGAATAAGCCTTCAAACCGTCGTCTCGTCGTGTCTTCTAAATACCTAAATATTCTAAGCATAGCCATCTAGCATCTAGACGAGATGTGTTAGATGCCATGGCGTAATACCATGGTGACCATTACACATTTACACATCTAACCAAGGTCTTCTAAAGATCTTCTATTCTACTAGATGGCCATGGCGTTTGAGCTCAATTCACAGCCCACGGAAAATCTGTGTGCGGAGCGCCTAAATAAGTTTTCACTTCAAAAAAATTGGGAGTCATAGAGATTGCCGATAGAACTGAAAACTTATGCTTTACTCAGAATTTGATAGCTTACTTTGGAAATACGCGGGTGAAACCGGAGGGCGCTGCTTGTCAGGAATAAATCATCCTAGCATTGTTGTCTAAATTAGTATTCTAACCATGGCCATCTAGACTAGATGTGGCTATGTCCCGAGTTCACCCGAAGATTTCTCTTATTTACGAGCATGATGCTATAACGCACGAAAAATTTGTGTGTGGTGCGCCAAAAGAAGTGTTCACTTCAAAAAACCCTAACCGCCATCTAGTAAGTACCTCATTATTTGGACCTATTATTCTTTTATTCTGAAAGCGGCTCAGAAGGATTCGTCAGCTTACTAAATAATAAAATTAAATAACGTGAATTGTAACTTAGTAGGTAAGCAGCTCACTAATTTTTGTTCTCGCTATGTTCTGTGGTCCTCACGCCTCAGGTCTTTAGTGCTAGGACAAAAATAACTTGCAAAATTCTACAAATGAATTCGTGTGTTAGGTGTAAAAAAAAGCGTGTAAAGAATTGCAATGGCGGGAATTTTTTTTTTCTCTGAAAATCTGAAACTTTACATTAGAAATTAGAATTAGAACTCTGAATTACATATAGTAAAATATTAAAATATCTTTGTACCTTGTAGGTAATTAAAGTGAAAAGTAAAGAAAGTGTTTAATTTGGACACACAAAGCTTATTTTTACTCATTTATTGGCTTGCGGCTCTGGTTAAGCGCTAGGCATCAAGAGCTTCTGGTAAAATGATCTGTTTTAATAAAGCAATATGAACCTAATTATACAATGAGATGATTAGTAGATTGTAGGCACCTAGATCTAGGAGATTGCACAACTTATTGGTTTGTGGTAAGACTCTTTACAAAATCCTTCTAGAGAAATACCTACCTCATGCCATCTGATGTATGTATCCTGAGTTGTTTACAACCCAATCGGATTGCCCTCGACACGGAATCGAACTTCTCGGGTTTTGTCTAAACCGTTGTTATTCCATGCCGGAATCGTTCCGACTGCGTTGCGAATCAGTACCCCGGAGACGAAAGCAGTGCAATGCTAGGCAGTGTATTTTTCATAGCACTGTGCGACCTACCGTGAAATACTAGTCCTGTTCATCCCGCCTCCCAATATCTAAAAAAATGTAACAGTATTTGGAATCCTACTAAGGAAGAACCTATCTGGATAATTTTGCTGTTGTTTGTTCTTACTGTTTATAAATGTAAATTTATGTGAATTATCTTTTTATAAACTTTGTACAGACCTCGCTCTTATGGCGTCAGATATAGAAGCAGAATCTACTGCAAGTACAAATATGCACGGCCCTGATTTTTATGCAAAAGAAGAAACTGTTGACGCAGATATGGCATTAATAAAAACTAGCTTCAATATTGCAATACAGCAAAGAAGTGAGTACACATTTTCATACTTACAGATAAGTACCTTAATTGATTTTATTTTGCTCCTGTTGATGTCACAACCTCTACGCGACTTAAGGTAGAGTTCGCGCTGAGACCCTGCACCTTAGCGCTGCGAAGACAAAATCAGTAATGTCAGGTTTTCAGACGAGGCAAAACATTGATTCAAAATGATAATAACAGATGGTGTCTAAGATGCTGTCACACTATTACACATCAATGTGGCGTTTGAGGCTCACGATTTTGTTTTTTACTGATAAATGGGAGCAAAATTCAGATGTATGTCATCATCATCATCAGCCGCCGCAAGACCACTGCTGAATATAGGCCTATATTCAGCAGTGGTCGATTTCCACAACGAACGGTCCTGCGCAACCTGCAACCAGCGGTTTCCAGCGACCTTTGTGAAGTCCGCTGTCCATCTAGTGGGAGGCCGTCCAACACTGCGTCTATCCCGGTTCGTGGTCGCCACTCGAGAACCTTTCTTCCTCGTCGGTTGTCAGTTCTGCGAGCGATATGGCCTGCCCATTGCCACTTCAGCTTGCTTACTCTTTCAGCTATGTCGGCCACTTTCGTTCTTTTGCGAATATCCTCATTACGGATTCTGTCGCGCAAACAGACTCCGAGCATAGCCCTCTCCATAGCTTGCTGTGTGACTTTGAGCTTCGTTATGAGGCCCACAATCAAGGACCACGTCTTAGTTCCATAAGCCATCCCTGGCAATACGCACTGGTTAAAGACTTCCGTCTTTAGGCATTGGGGTCAAGTCTTTAACCAGGTATTTATATATAGTCTTTAACCAGGGTATTTTGGGCTCAAAGATGTGCCGAAGTCTCGATGGAATCGAAGGCTTTCTCATAGTCTACATACGCTATATATAGTGGCCGATTATACTCCTCGGTTTTCTGTATAATCCACCGAAGCGCATGGATGTGGTCTATGATACTATAGCCTTTTCAGAAACCAGCTTGTTCGGGTGGCTGGAAGTCGCCAAACCTGCGTGCGAGACAATTCGTGATTACCCTCGAAAACAACTTATAAACGTGGCTCAGAAGTGAGTTGGGTCTGTAGTTCTTCAACAAGGTGTTGTCACCTTTTTTTGAAGAAGAGTACCGCCACACTTCTGCTCCACGTTTCTGGCGTATTTCCGTCAAGTATGACGGAGTCGAACAGCTTCTGGAGGACTTTAAGTACCGGTTTTCCACCCGCTCTCAGAAGCTTAGTCGTAATTCCGTCGTCACCAGGTGCCTTTTTTTTTAAGTTGTCATCCTAATCTCATTATCTTAATCATAATCTCTTATCTTCAGCAAAGTGTCGGGTCAGCTTGGCTCTGAGGTCTTTAACGACATGAAGGTTATGCTTGCATAGAGGTGTATAACTTTACTGTTCATAGAACCTCTCAATCTCCTCCAAAATCTCCAAAAAATCGGCATCAACGGCGCAAAATACGCGCTTTCCTGAAGCGCGCGTCGTCTCCACGTTTAAAACACACAGTGTACCAGGGCCGGCCAAGTATCCTAATAGATACAGCTTAATTAGCCTTAATTACCTATAAATTTACTGATTGTTATGTTTTATGTTACCTACCTACTTTTGTTTTATTATCTGTATGAATTTGGTTGGTGTTTTCATTGCAGTGACTGCTGTTGAAGAAGAAGTAGAAACTGCAGAATTGTACCACGCTGTATTATTTAAAAATATAGAAGAGTTACGATCCATTGCAATTGAAATTGAAGATAAAAATTCAAATCTCGAAGAACTAAACTAAAAATTCAATTAGTCAGTTTATTACAAATGTGAGCATTTGGAAAAGGAAATTGAATAAAAGCTCTCGTATTTTATTTGTAACAGTTTTATTTAAACTTTTTACTTACCAGAAATTAAAAGTTAGTTTATAGCTATTCCTGACTACGGTAAAGTTAAAAAGATGTATAGGAAGTACTAGATGCATGTGGAAATGTGGGTATGCATATTTTTTTAATTATTCTAATAGCATTCAGTAAGCTAGCACACTACATTCAGAACCAAGGTTTGTTTTGTTGTTACGTGCTTCTGAATTCAGTTTAAAAAGTGCCTTGCTTCTAAATGTGCTGGTGAAATCAGCGACAAAATTTAGCCAAGTCCTTTACGCTAAACTGCCTTCTTGCTATCTTGCTATTTTCGCCTGATATTGATCTTAATTGATCATGCGGTCTTTTTTTGTATCCACCGTTAGTATGTTTCTGTTTGCTAATTTTCTGTTAACTTCTAAACTAAGTACTTAGTAGTAGCAGTGGTAGTAGGTATCCACTATTGGATTAACCCAGAGTCCCCAATGCTGGAGTACGGGGTCTCCTCCTAACCAAGAAAATAGGTTTAGGTTTCAGAGGTCAAGTCTATCACGTTGGACATCTGGCCAAGTTGCAGGTTAGTAGATAAGACTTCACTGTCTTTGAAGAATTAAATCTTCTCCGCCTAGCAGGTTTCCTCACGATGTATAACGTTCACCGTTTTTTTAAGTTAGCGGCATTACGCATATGTCTCCAAAAATAGTAGTGATAGTGGGATTCGAGCCAGGCGTCGGCGGAGCTAGGAGTCCGGATCGACAGTTGCCGATTCTTAGACTAGACCAGACCAGATGTAACTTCGTAAACTATTTACAACAGGATCTTTCGCGAAATGGCCTTAATGAAAATTATTGAACGAATTTTTCAGATTGTTAATTTACATCGGCATGATGTTTACAATTTACTTATTTCCATTATATAACTATTATTTTAAAATATATATAAATGCAAAATGTGGAATACTTATATATTTCAAACATTATTTGTATCGAAATTTGAAACGTCTGTAATTCCGACATCGTCAGTCACAGAGAAGTTTTTATGGCTGCATAACTGGTAGGTGTTAATAACAGCGTTGCCCAGGAATCTTCCAGCAGGATCCTGCCGTATAATGCTGACGTATTCATCATCTAAGGTGATAGACACCAGAGGAGGCGCTGCCCAGTCGCATACCACCGTCACTGCCTTGTTGACGGCAGCTGGCCTTACGCAGAACAGCTACAAAAAAAAACGTAAAAGTTAGTTTTCCTGAAATTAAGTGTTGTCCTATTTTTTATATTATCTAAACTATTTCTATGCCCAAAACCCTTTTCTCTGGTAGGTACTGAGTACTGAAATACAGCAACTTTAAGTAAAGTAAAAAATATCGTTAATACGAGTACCTTTGTAGCACCTAACTAATGTCTGAAGTGTGGACATATTGTGCAGACTTCTAATTAAATCGCATGCTTTTTAATTAATATTTGAAATCGAATGTTCCTTAACCTATTATGAGGTCTATAATTGTTTTGTTTTTCGGACTACTCCAGGGCAAAAAAACTTGAGTAGGATATATAATCGATAAGATAAACCGCACCTTTTGATGTGCTTCACGCTGTCCTGGTATAAGATAAGCCACAGGGTACGTGAAGTGAAATCGGGAAACATAGTCAGTATCTGAAAAGAAGTCATCACAAATTGTTAATCCAGTATTTTATTAGATAATGGGAGTACATGAGTATTAAAATATTAATACCGTGAATAGCAAACTTTTGATTAGGTCCTACCTACACACCCCTCTCACTGCACTCGAAATACAAAAATTCTATGCTATTTTTAATTATTTTACGTATATATAATTACATATAATATTATCTTTAATAGGTTTACACTATACCGCCATCTCGCCTGACGTTAAGCAACAATGCGGTCTAAGATGGAGCGTGCTTACCTAGAAAAAAAAACCGATACACTCTCGATGGCTAAAGAGTAAATAGTGAATATGTACAGGTACATAACTTTAATTGTGCTATAGAAGTAAACCCTTCCGTCCATCCCCTTCTCCCCTGACGTCCATCGGCTCCGCGACATATTTAATGTGCCCCGCCTACTGCTACTTCAGCTTGCGTATTCTCAAGACTATTTCGGTTACCTTGGTTATCCGTCGGATATCCTCGTTGAGGATTCTATCCTTCAGAGAGACTCCGAGACTACAAAAAAGCTCTGAAAGGCACCGGTGACCACATACATAAGGGAGGTCTGTCCAAAACGGGTAGGCCGCCCAAAACGGGTAAGCAGTTTAAATTTCGCGCTTAAGGATTTAGTTAGAATGTGTGTATGAGAAAGGATGGCGTACGCGTCCTCCAATCACAGAGAGTCTATTCACGAATCTGAACCATGCGGTCCCATGGTAATTTTGCATCAAAAATTTTAACTGGTTTAGCTAAAATGTATGAAGTTTACTATTTGCTGTTTAGTCGATTCTAGTTACTTGAGCGTTTTTATTAGTCAGATTATTTTATTCTCTTGTGTTTTGACTTTCGTTTCAGAGTAGTGTTTTGTTGTATGTTGCTTTGGTTTCGAGGTTATTAATGATTAAAGAAAAAGTGTGTCTTTGGGCAAATCAGGTAGGGGTAAAACAGGTAGGTACCTGTCTTGCCCATACCCGATTTGCCCTTTTTCAAAGGATCTTAAGGAAAAAAGGACTATCAAAGCACTATGTCTCCGTGTATTTAAGAAAATTGGATCTCTGAAACATAAGAGCAAACTGAAGATAGTGAGCAAATAATTCAAAATTATAAAATGTTATGACATGTATAAAATGTGGTAATCGTGTTGGGTCCATGAAATATGCAAGCATGAGTTCATACTATTGTGATATGTGCCAATAATGATTTATAATATCAATTTAATTCCGACTACGTTAAATTAATTTGAGTTTTGTACCTGCCCGGGTATAAGACTAATAACATAATTAATTAAGTCAATTTTAGATGTTTGATTTCATTTTTGTGATCACTACCCGTTTTTCCCCAAAAGCCTTACCCGCTTTAGGCATCCCCCCATTCAGGCCCCTCCCTACGTTGCGGTCATGATGCCAAGTCGATTGGCGCTACATCGAGGTGTTGAAGTGTCTTTACAAAGCCGCAACCATGACCGTGCAAATCCAGGAATTCAGGCAAGATCAATCCTTCTGCAGCGTGGAGTGAGACAAGGAGACGTTATCTCTCCGAAGCTCTTCACTAACACACTAAAGGACCGTCTTCAAAACACTGAATTGGAACGGTCTGGGCATAAACATCAATGGTGAATACATTTCACTACGATTCGCAGACGACATAGTTATAATAGCAGAGACGCCCCGGGACTTGTCGGAGATATTGCGGAGCCCAAGTATTTCTTCCAGACTGTTGGACTGGTGGGCTTGGGTATGAACTTGGAATATACGAAAGTCATGTTCAATTCATTCGTAGACCCAAACGCAATCAAAGTCGATAATGTCGATATCGAAGTTGTTCAAGAATATAATCTCACTAGCTTTTACCCGTGACTTCGTCCGCGTAAAATAAATATTAAGGTAACTCAGACAGTATTTGTACATTCATACAAATTTACGCTAACTAAAAACAGCTTATCGGTTAATCGGTAACAAAATCGGTTCAGTTGTTTTGGTGTGAAAGCGCAAGAGACAAACAGATAGAGCTACTTTCATGTTAATAGCATTTGTATGGATTACTTCATGTGTAGATAGTAAAGTTCTATGATTTTATCTTCAACAAGGACGAAGTTCCTTATAAACTTTCACCCCTTATTTCAACTCCTATTTCATCGCCACGCCGCGCGGTATGGTTCCGAATTGCAAAATTGCTAGAATAAATATTTATTTGATTCGTGTCAAGTGTCTAGGTACAAAGCTTCATGGATTTATCTTGGAGAATGACGAACTTCCGTATAGACTTTCATCCCTCCTCAAACCCGTTTCAACCCGTATTTCATCCCCGTACGAACAAACATTGATTAGCTTCGTGTAAAGTATCTAGATACAAAGTTTCGTTGTTTTATCTTTAACAATAGCAAGCTTCGATATAAACTTTCATACCCCATATCACCCTTATTTCATCCCCGTACAGTTCGAATTTACAAAATTGCCAGAACAAACATTTATTCCCTTCGTATCAAGTATCTAACCATGATAATTTGTATAGATACAAAGTATCATGGTTTTGTCTTGAAAAAATACGGACTTCCTATGTTAAGCTTCAACCCCTATATTTCACCTTAAAGAGCGGTAGTTTTCAAAACACCTCTTTATCTACATCATTCTAATTTTTACTTCCTATTAACAAAAAACGTGAATACAACATTTCATGCTTCCAACTTTAAAATGCCTAACTTTCATACAACCCTTCATTCTATTTTTAACCCCCGACCAAAAAAGGGGTGTTATAAGTTTGACGTCGATGTCTGTCTGTCTGTCTGTCTGTCTGTGTGTGTGTGTATGTCTGTGGCACCGCAGAGCTCAAACGGATGGGCCGATTTCGATGCGGTTTTTTTTATTTGAAAGTTAATATCCGTTCTTAGCTATGTTTGGTTAATATCGATTCAAAATGGCCGCCTCCACAAAATGGCGGACAAAATATTTCTTCACAACCTACCTCAATATGGGTATCAAATGAAAGGGCTTGACTAGTAGATTACTATACGCTGTAACAAATTTCAAATCCAAGATGGCCGCCACCACAAAATGGCGAATTATATAATATTTTTCACTACTACTTCAATATGGGTATCAAACGAAAGGGATTGATTAGTAGAATACTTTGCACTATGACAAATTTCAAATCCAAGATGGCCGCTACCACAAAATGGCGAATTACTTTTCTTTTTTCACAATTCCCTTAATATGGGTATCAAATGAAAGGGCTTGACTAGTAGAATGCTGTACAGATAACAAATCTAAGGTAGTCGGGGGTTAATCAAAATTTTTAATTTTATTCATGTTACCTTCTTAATGGTTGAATTTCGCAAAACCCCGTCTTACATGCTAAAAGGCACGTTTCAGACCATTCAATTCAAAATTTCAGACTCCTAGCACTTGTAGTTTCTGAGATTGCGTGATAAGTGACCTTTCGCTTTTATATGTATCGAAGATAAGATGGATAAATGGAATGGGATGGTTAAATTTGTTAAAACATCATAATTAGGCGAGCAACGAACTACTATTGATAGATACAATAACATCACACAATAAACATACGTTCCAATACCATCTAGTACATAAAATACTTAGCCTACTCAACAAAAAACACACTAGGTACGTACCTAACTAGTAAATGAAAAATAATCATAAATTAAAAATAAATAAGTGGGTACCCAAATTAAAGTAACTTACTTATAGATAAACTTGGTGCATAGTACATATTCGTAGATGACAAACAACCAACAGGTAACGGATAACAAAGAATGTGAATGTAAGAACATAATTTTGAAGTGATCAAAGAAGCAAATACATGCATAAAATAACAATACCTACGTAGAAAAATGTACTTATATGTATGGCAGGTTCGATAAATATAACGTTCTCTACTAGTTTGAATTCAAAATTTCAGCTTTATGCCTTCGGCTTTACGTCTTGAAAGAGCAACAATCATCGAAACATCCAAAATATAATATACATTTATATTAGAAGGATTTATTTATTTCCTTACCCTTTGTCACCTGCGTGCAATGTGGGGAGTATTAGATTTTTAGATGAACAGTGGCAACAGATCATAAAAGCAAATAAAACAAAACGCAAAATAATTTCGCCATGTTGTTAACGAAGAGCCAACCAGGATAAACTGAGTTAAATTGTGTAACCGACGTTCGCGATAAATTTATCGTAGGCCAAATGTGATAACCAAATGAGTCATTGGTACACTACCATGTTTTTAGGCAAACACATAATAAGTACCTCGATACGCTTCGTTGGCTTGTTTTTATAAGCCGCATCAATCACTAGTGGAAATGATGATTTGCAAGTAGCGAGAATCTATGAGGAAAACTTGTTTGGGAACAGACTATGTTTAGGGTTCCGTACTCAAAAAGTTTATTATGTTCCTAGTAGACTGCAGGGCCGTGAACAAAATTTATAGGTCAAATGAACCACCAGGAGACCTATGTAGGATGATAGAAGGGTATGAAGTAATAAGGTTCAGCATAATGCCTTCACTTGTAAGCTGTCCAACTGAGTGCAGTTAAAGAGGAGTGGTTGCAACCTCGATCATTTCTCCTTGTCGCGTGATTTTTGTACGGCATTGCGAAGAGGATGGATCAGAAGAGGTATTGAAACTGTGTGGAACCAATGCCGTACATAATCAAATGACCTAATTTACTTTGTAAATCGTCGGAAAATCATGATTTTTTTCGACAAACTAATTAATTTTTATAGTTTCAATATTTCTTTTAATCCATTATTCGGAAACGCCGTATAAAAATCATGCGATAAGGAGAAATAATGTAGGGTTGAAACCCCCCCCCCCCTCTTCCCTCTTCCACTGCACTCAGTTGGACAGCTTACAAGTGACGGCATAGTGCTGGATTTTATTACTTTACTAATACTAATATTTTAAGCTGAAGTTTGTTTGCTTGTTTGAACGCTAGGATCTCGGGAAGTTTTGGTCCGAATTGAAAGATTATTTTTTCTATTGATAGTCCATTTATCGACGAAGGCTAGCCTTCGTCGATAACGCAACATTACGCTACTATCAATAGAAGCGAAGCATGAGTCAAGAATGTAACAAAAACGGGAAAAAATCTTTTTTGAGAGTTTTCGTACCGTACTTTGACATGACAGCATGTGTCTAAAATTGCGTCATTGATTATAAACCTTTCCTTATCAAATTTGTTTCTAAATCTGAGTTGTTACAACCAATTTCCGACAGGTAGCGTAGCAGGTAGCTGAAGAGGCTTTTTTTTAAGCGATATTCTCAGGCATGACTGAACCCATTTCAGTCATTCTTTCACCGTTGGAAATGTACCCGTACATGTTCAACTTCCTGATGAGTGCTATACATGTACCACGGGCGAAGCCGGGGCGGACATCTAGTTACTTTATACCCTTCTACTATCCTACGAGTGCATACGTCTCCTGTGGTCTATAGACAATGCGTTCCCCAGCTCGTGAACTGAACGACTTGGCCCTATTTCAAGGCCTACGGTCCCCATATCTGGCTCCAGAGGCGGCTTAAGGTCTCGCGGTGCAAACGGCCTCGCGTCTCACAGCTCAAATTAATTTGAAAAAATAAATGAAAACTCATTATTTTGAATTAACAATGCCTTCAATAAATCAACTATACATTTGGGACCAAATTCCAACGAGAGGTAAATTCCGGAAATTATTAAAAAAAATGTGAACAATTACGGTCTTTCTATTTGTATTTCACAAATAGGTCTACCTACACGCCCACCAAGTTTGTCTAACCCTACACCAAACACTCTGTATAATGTAAAGGTTTTTACCTTCCTATATAACAAGCGTGACTTTGTTCCAATTTCTATTGATAATGGTACGGAAACCTTCGTGCGCGAGTTCGTCTCGGCTTGGCCGTTTTTTATAGGGCTCCGTACCCAAAGGATACAACGAGACTATTACTAAGACTCCGCTGTCCATCCGTATGCCAGCCCTGCAACAATAACCATGATTTTTAGCCGTTATAGATAATTGTATGGAACCAAGCATTCCCGCATTTTTTTATAAAGTAAATTAGGAAAAAAATGCTTTTTAAATGATAAACAGATAATTGGGATTGTTTGTTTTGTCAAAAGCAGACTTGGTCGTATGTCCTAAGCAAGTCTGCCTAGAGTGTGTTAAAATGTATAAGTCTAATAATTTTGTTTTATACTTATTTTCCGTAATACCCGTGCGAAGACGGGACGGGCTGCTAGTATAGTATATAATGTCTAAATGTTCTTAAACTGTGGTCCTGTGGTAATAATAATTATATGGATGTCACGTCACCCATCTTTAGGCGTGGTCCCAGCCACAGATTTCTAAAACAAAAGGCAGATGGAACGTTTGGAACACAGAACATCCTTAGGTCCAGAAAGCAAATATCACACGCCAAAGCAAATACAAACTCCAGTCAGTACGAAACGGACTTCCGTCTCGTACGGGAGTCCCGTGTGATTTTAAGTTTTGTTTAAGATTATGCCGTCTTGTGTCTTCAAACATTGCAAACATTGTTCCCAAAAATAAGAAAAGAAAAGAGGAATATCATTTCATAGGAAAATTTGAATATTTTTACTGCTATTTATATAATTTAGGCGATTTTATTTCGATTGATGAATAGAAACACAACACCTCAACGAAAATTGGTTAGTGTTGTGTTGTTTAATTGAAATTATTTTTCCTAAAGTTAAGGTAAAATATAGATTATGATTTTTTTGAAGATACTTGTAGACCAAATTATTTATGTACTTAAGTAGATTGTATTATTCTATTTTAAACCCTATTTTTATAGTCGTATTTTTTTAATTTAATGTGAATCGATGCCTAGCACTAATCCACGTCATTACTAGAGTTTATAAAAATACTAATAGTGTTCATGAAAACTATAGTTATGAAACAAGTTTTTAATACTTGTACGTAGGTATAGTGGAGCTTAAAAAAGTAGGCGAGTTCTTTTGAGAGATCTAATCGTTTTAATTAACCTCATGTTATCTGGTCGAGTCAGTAGTGACATTGTCGAAGTTTTATACGGTGCTAATTTGTTCGTACATACTAACCCAAAAAAAATGTTGGGATCAGGCCAATCGCTGTTGGCACCACATATACTGGCCTTGCTGCCAAGGTGGGGGGTTGTAGGTATAAAACGTTGCACTTTCGAGCTCTTAAAAAAAATTATCAAAACAATCCTATGCTATCTTCCGTTGGCTATCAACTTGGTGAACCATTGGCCATACGACCTTCGCCCTGGCCATTGCCTCTATCATTTAACGTCTCCAGTCCAATTTAAATGTTTGGTACTTGGACGACGGAACTTTGGGTGGCGATGTGAATAATGTTCAACTGATTTACAAAAACTCTTAGACGGTTTTCGTTGTAATCAATGTTCATCAATCATCAATCAATCGTTGTTTGTATCAACATTTTTGAAAAGGTGAACTTTCGTTTGCGACACGCGTCCAGACAAAGATTGGATAGTAAACAAATTGAATAATCTGGCCCCTCAACATCAAATCAGTTGACAAAAATTCTCTGCACCTTCTGTGTTCACCGATATAAAATGTAGTTGCCACCTTTTGTCAAGCATAATATTCAAAATTTTACAAGAAGCTCCGTTAGAATACTAAACACACACACATGACTTTTACTATTATAATTCGGCGTTGTCTTTTTATTCTGAATTTTCTGTACGAATAATAAATTATTTTAACATTAGAATACCTACGCGAAGATTTCCGAAGCTAAGACTACAATTGTGGGCTTTTTTTCTCAAGACTGGGAACATTACACGCACACTAACGTGAGTAATTTGACAACGTCGGTGAAAGCTGTCACGCATACATAACTAACTACTGGCCTCACAGTGTCTATCACGAAGGTTTCATCTGTTTAGAAATCTGTGGTCCCAGCCTCAAATTTTAGAGGGGGTCACCAGTACAGCGTCAGGTTGGTCACCTGTAGAAGCTATGTTCTCAACAAAACTATAGGAACAAAAACCACCGAATTATTCGCACAAAGCAACAACAGAAATCTATTATTTGATTTCTTTGGAAGCAACGAAGATTTCTAAATAACTATGTTTTAATTAGTTATGTAGACATGTAAAAACAACGCCTGTTCTTATCGATTTATCAATATGCTATAAAATACTACTTAATCATAAAGTTAAAATACAAATCATTAAAACGTGGAACACGCTAATTACTATAACTTGTGGAACTAAAGCACAAGAAACGTACCTACCTACAGTAAATAAAAGTAGAAACTTAGTTACCTGCATTACATTAACGTGATTTACGCAGTATTAAACATACTTAATTGAAGTAATCATTGTACCTACAACCAGAATAATGAATATTTTTCTAATAATATCAATTTTGATTTCGATACATTTCACTCATGCCACTGAAATGGTTTATGAATTTGGTAAGTACCTACCTACATATTTGCTTGCCTCGGTCAAGTGCGAGTCGGACGCTAACACCGTGTAACAATTTCCAGAGTATTTCTACTTGTTTGTTGAATTAAGTATACAAACGAGATTTTTTAATAACTTTATTTGAAATAGTTACTGTGGTTGATAGAAAAAAAATGGCAGTCATAGGAACTGCGGATAGAAGTTAAAACTTATAACTCAGAATTAGATAGCTCACTTTGGAAACTACGCGGGTGAAACCGAAGGCGTGGCCATGAGTATGGCCGTCTAGAAATGCTGACGCATGATCCCGAGTTTACCTGAAGATTTCTTATAATTCCCGAGCGTGCCGCTAGAATTCAATTCACAGCCCTCGAAAAATCTGTGTCTCTACCCAGTCTGTGGAAGACAGAAACGCGGCTGTAGTGGAGGCTCTGCGCCGGGAGGAGGCGGCTGAAGCAAAAGACGATGTCAAGTCGATTACTATCGGATCCCAACCGGTAGTGATCGGCTCAACAGACGAAATCGGACTAGTACTAGAATTGAATGTTCACAACACCCCCCTATTTTCCTTTTCTTCTCCTAATCCAAGAAATTTGTAAAAAAAGATAATTGTAAATTTCACTTCAAAATCTTTTTATAGGAATTCCTTAATTGAAGTGCCTGTATTAGGTGCCGACGAAGATTACAGCAATAATCGGTTTTCATATAATGTATGACCCACCTCTCTTGGTAACTTTCTTCCATCGTGCGAATATCCTGGTGAAACCTTTCATGTTGCTCTTCACTATAATCCAATCTAGTGTAAATAATGAAGTTAATGCTCATGTTACACCCTAGAAATTGATAATTAGATAACATATGGTTATTAACCTCTATTTCGAGGCAATACGACTGCCAAATTTTGCGCAGTGGTTTCGCGCATCTCCCACAGCGCGCGCGCAGATTTGAGGGCATGCTTCAGGAAAATGCCCTTAAAAAATATCTAGACCCCATCGCAGTTCTGTAAACGGCTTTATAAATACGGAATCTCTATGCTAATAAGCTAATATTTACATTTTTCCCACAAAAGCGGAAATAATAATTGTAATTCTAAATAGTTTTCAGATTTATGGTTACCAAGAAAATTTAGAATCACAGAAATGAAACATTTTCAGGCTTGCATTTCAAGTACGTTCATACATTGGACAAAATTTGGATCTTTTATCAGTTGTCTAATTTGTGACCCATCGAAAATGCCTGCTTTCAACGTTTCGTTGCTTAGTCCAGTAAATTTTGTCGAAAGATAAGCAAAACATTCGCTATCGTTATTAAGGACTTTAAGCCTCCGGGGTTAATTGGTGGATTTACTACATTTTGCGTACCAACAAACTGTGACTCCCTTAGTGGCGACTCTTTTCGAGACCAATGGTTAGTTTTGTCGCGGCTGTCCCACAAATACATATATGTAGGTAAAACATTAATATTTAGTATAACCTGCAACCTGCTGAGTTCCTTACTACGAAATACGTACACAAACATTAATGCAACTCCTGATATTTACTATAAGACATTGCGTTTGTAGGCACTGACGACGGTTTTATCATTTACACTAAAGATGGGAGTATACCTTTACTGAAGTACGAAACGACCATTGATATTCCGGTAAGTAATCGCATCTAAACATTGCATCGGTTTGGATTTTTATAATATTATGTATTCTATCCTTCGTTCCTATTATCGTTAATTAAGAGTTATTCAGAACATTTGTAGCTACTTAGCTAAAATACACGCATAGAACTCCCTAAGAACTTTTACTACGGTGTCAACTCCGAAATTGCAAAAAAAAAATCTGTTCTATGTAAAAATTACCTTTCTGTCGAGGAAATATACCTACGGAAAAGCTGGGTTTACCGAGTTTCAGAGTTGGTCCCGTACCTATGCAAATGTTTATTTTATAGACTACCTATTTTTATTCTTTTATTTTTATAGTACGAATATAAAGTACCTAGTAGTAGTATGAGTATAGAGTGACGAAACGAGCAGGACAAGTGCCTAATGGTAAGCAACATGCGCGACCATAACATCACAGTACCGCGCAGCTCAAGGAACATGATAAGTCCAAACTACTTAGAATTGCACTGTGATTTTGTGATTTTCCACCCAGAGATAAAAGATGCTTTATTTGTATACTTAATGATAAGTATGCGAACCTTTAATCTTACACTATGCAAAATACAAATACATCGCATAAATATAGGTACCGATAAAACCACGAATGCTAAAGAGTCATTTATAATTAAAAAACTTTTGTTAATGTTTACGCGGTGGACCGAAAATTATCTTCCTTCTTTAATGGAATTGTCCTTCCTTGGGGTAGTACTAGTACCTAATATTAAGATATGGATTACGTAGATGTACCTAACATCTACGTAATCCTGTATCTCAATATTTAATGTTCTTAATGTAATAATGTCTGAATATTATATTAAGTGAATAATCTCTGAATTGTCTAGGTTCCAGATTATCTGTCGCTCTCATATTTAAAAGTGACAGTGAATTCGTTATCGCCACCGAAGGTAGACTACAATGCATTGTTTAGGCAAATAACAATCAGGTACACTTGGTTGCAAGTAACTTCGTCCACATTCAATATTGTGGTAAAAGGAACGTTACGGAATAAAACCAAATAAGTAGTATGCTGCTTTGTTTTATGACTACTCAAAATCAATAAAACTTTAACAACTCCTATGCGTTTTTAATTTAAACACACCTTAGACTGTGCAAGCTGATATTTACATATTCAAGTTTTTACCTGTGGACGGAGTAGACGAAGTATGGATAAAACGTCGTGTAAATGCTAGCAATTGCATGGAAAATTAAAACAGCGCTATGTGCGGAATACAGAATACAATCCTGACTCAAGATCGCAAATTCGAGATACCGCGGGATTAGAAATATTAATCCCGCGAGATCTCGGAATTTTCTCTAGAATAGATATGGAATAGATCTCGTCTAGTTTAAAACAATGTGTAAAGTATGCATGACTGAACATAATGAAAACTGCTTGTTTGTGATAGTGAGTATATTACTAACAAAATAATTAACAGTTTTTTGGACAAAAAGTATAACTCAACGAGATTAGAAAGTAGTTACGGCAAACTGAAAAAAACCTCCCACTTGTTCAGTGCCTCCACACTTAAATTTATCTAAGCTCGTGGATCCATGTTTAAAAGGACTTTCAGTTTTAGAGCTTTAAGCTCTCAGAGTTTATTTTAATTCCTCTCACTCTAACTCACTCACTATCACGAACAAGTTGCTGACCACTGCCACCCAATCCCTTCAATCTCGAACGAGATCTCGTCATATTACCTATGTTTCGGGATTGATCCCGAAAATTACGCGGTATCTCGCGAGATCGGGATCCCGCGAGACCGGGATTGCATTCTCTAAAAAATGTATTTTCATTCCTCTGTTAGCCTGGTGTTTATTTCTAATAATTAGTAAAGATCTTTACTATCTAGTTTCTTCATATTCATTATAATAATTATAAGTAGGTACTTGCCATAATATTATTTACCTACAAGCAGGTCTTGCGTTTAATTCTGAGTAACGATTAGCTAAGCGTTTCTAATATAGTTAGAATAATTGTGTTTAATGCGTACAAAATAAAGACCGTATTGATAATTATAATCGTAATGAACAACCAAGACGCCAATAGTAGTGGAAGTGATATTAATTTCTATAAATATGGTAAGTGCCCTTGACATTGTTGATTCTGTGAAGATTCTTGTTTCAGATCAGGGCTATGATTTTAATGTATACCTAAGCATAAGCAGCCCACTTTATGTTTATCTGCTGGGACTCTGTACCTTCTCTCACAATCTGACCTGGAGAAAGTAATGGTTTATCATTTAAAGCGTGCCAGTTGCCTCGCTATATTTTCCTTCACCGTTAAATCCAATGCTGACAGCAGCCTTGTACTGCACTTGGAAAAATATTAGGTACCTATGAGGTGCAGGTGGGATTAGAACTTTACGCCACTTGACTACAACTTGAATTACTCCATTGATTTTGAGGGCCAATAATAATTAAAACCTAACATACACCGGTGTACCTTCACTAACGATTGCGCAAATCACGGATATTAACTGGTAAACACGAATTTATTTCATGGACCAGCTTTGTATACTAAACAGAACCTGTATTGGATCCAAACGGTTTCAGGGTATTATAAGCGCTACTCACTCATCTATTTGAAGTCGGTGCCAGCCAAGTCTAACAGGTAGTTGATAGATACCTACTAATTATCTGTGCCTACTTACTATGTGCCTACATAGCATCAATGCACTAACTTTTTGACCTGACTGGCACCGACTTCAAATAGATGAGTAGCGCTTATAATAATGGTTTTAGTTTATTTTTCGCTTTTGAGTGCCTATTTGTGGTTTTGAAGTCGGTTTAATGTTTTTTTACGAAAATAGTTTATTTTACCCTTTTTAGTGCAAACAAGTTTTTATTAATCCATTTAGGTACACATTTTCGTATTGACAGGATCGAGTTTAATAACTCTTGTGAAATCTACAACTAAGTCATCCAGAAAATTATACGCAAATTTTAGTTTATGGTTCATATTTCAAAAACCACCCGACCGATTAATACGAGTATAGTGTATTTAGGTTGTATGCAATTACTGCCAGCACACAAAATAAGCATTTCTAATTAGCTAAGTGTTATTGAAACAGTAATTAAAATTAAATTACTGTTTCAATAACACTTCGTTTATTTTAAGGGCATCATACTAAAGGCGAAGATATGACTTATTTTTATCAAGGGAGCATTCCGATTTTCACACCAAATTACTGCATGTTAATTAAGGCAAGTTGATACTTACAGATAGCGTGCGAGTTAAATGCAGAGCTCAGGAATGCGATACACATACCTATGATAGTTGTCAAAGACAGCACACCACTCACGGAGCTAATACAAAGAGGAGCTGCCCTAAGCAACTGTGCACTGTGATTTTCAACTAGGTCCTGACGTCATCATGGGGGGCGGGCCTAAGTTAGTAAGCTATCAGCGTTCGTCAGGTGCACATGTGAGGAGACTCGCATTAAGGCCGTCGCAGACGTAGCTATAATAAATATATATTTTCATATTTTCGTAACGTCAGCAAAATATACCGTAATCTATTCATATTATGGCATATTAACATAGCAAGACATATTTTGAGTGTACAGCATGTTTCAACACTGTCTGCGCGCACGTCACGAGTCTTTTGATATTTTTAGCCCCCGACGCAATAACGTGTTATAAGTTTGACATAACTGTACGTACTACGATGCTACGTGTTTGTAGCATCGTAGCTCTCAAACGGATAAACCAATTTTGTTTTTTTGTGTTAGGTACACACCAACCAATTTTGTTTTGTTTTTGGGTTGGGTAAACTCGATGGTGTAATGTCGTTAAATTACCAAGTTCATATGGCCATCTTCCAGTTTCATTATCAGGCTCTGATTACCATCAAGCACCAAAGTACTTATCAAGGCGAATAAAACGAGCTCAATCTCGATGGTGTTGTGTCGTTTAGTTAGGTACAAGATTCCTATGGTTATTTTCCAGCTTCATCATCAGTCCATGGCTTCCATCTAGCACCAAGACAACTAAAACGATCACAGATTTGATGGGGTTCCGTCGTTTCATTACAAGAGTTATTCGTTTATTTATTATATTCGTTTCATTACCTATGACCCACTTCCAGATCCATCATCAGACCTTAACAATTATGAACAATGATGAAACACGCTGTACATTCAAAATATGTCTTGCTATACCATAATTTATATGAATATGCCTTAATATATATTACGGTATATTTTGGTGACGTAACAAAAATATATACTCGTATTATAGCTGCGTGTGTGGACACTCGAGGATTTGTATAGAAAATATACGGAAATATGTCCAGCTATGAAATATGAAAATATATATTACAGCTACGTCTGCGACGGCCTTTATAAGTACGTCCTATCTCATTAAAACTTTTGACATCTAGTGTAAGGTAGCTGAACTATGTAGTAACATCAACATCAACCTAAGCTAGTAGATTTGGTATTAGCCGATAGATGGAATATTGAGAAACGGGCGGGGCTTAATACCCCTCATCCCGCAAACTATCACGCGCCATTTCATAATTATGGAAATTTAATTATTACTATACCTCCTCTTTGTATTCGCTCCGTGACACCACTACACTGCAGACGCGCGAGAGGCGGCGTGCGGGCGGCGGGGGGAGATGCTCTCCACGCTCTTTACCTCAGACCCCGACTGCATTCAAATCGCGCGCTCTCTGTACCTAGAATTTCACCAACTACGAAGCGTACATACAAACAACAAAGTCAGAAGAAGAAGAAGAAAGATCACCACGAGCCTAGTGCGGATTGATGGATAACCCATCTCCAATGTACGAGCGACACGAGGCTAGTTTTTTAAGCTAAGAAAGCAAGCTAGTGTACTAACCCTAGGTACTAACCTAAACTAGCAAGCTAGTAGGTACTTATAGCTTCGTGTAGACAAAACTAGCGTTGCGTGGCGTTGTCTACGCGAAGCTGATGAATAAGTTTGTCATTACTACTAAGTTTGACGTAAATAAAAACTTCGTGAGGAAACCAATATGTTCCAAGAAAAACATCAAAATGCCCGAGCGACACGAAGCTAGTTTTTCAAGCTAGGATAGCAAGCTAGTGTTAGAAAGTTAGCAAGCCACATATACTTGCCCATAACAGCACAGTGACACGCTGACACACAGCTATACGAACATGAAGAGTCCAAATCATTATCATCGTGTACCTACAAGGGAGAGGTAATATTAAATTTTCCACCATTTTCGATACGTTTTTTTACTTACCGTTATGTTGGACCTATAGGGCAACAAGGCAAAAAGAGCTTAACTGCAATCAGTAAAGACCATAGATGTATGTGTAAACTTGGTAAACGAACATTATAATATACAATTGATAGGTACCTAACAATAACTTCAGCTTTTATTGCAGCCTCTAATTCAGAAAGACACAGAAGAATGCTTCACACGTTTAAAAGTAGCGTACTTCAATAAAATAGCAAAAATAAAAATTGGATTTAATTCAGAGAATTCGACGCTGTGTTTCGATATTAAGTTTCCTTTTATAGAAACCCCCATCGGAATATGGGGATACTCTTTACCTTGTGGTAAAATGATTAACGAGACAGAGATCAAAGATAATTTGCCTCCTTCGAACCCAACAAAGTGATGACGAACGCGGTCTGATTCATTACACTGCTATACACCATTTGTTAATGTTGTTATACCTACTTACGGAAATAAATATTGTACTTACTCAAGTCCATACCACGGATTTTAAATTTTATAGCCTACATAATATTTATGGTGTTTTTGCTACGCCAAGTGATCGTCGCCCCGAACACATACATAGTTATAGGTTCCGCCGCAACATGAATTATTTTTTAACAATAGATTGATAATTAAAGAACACATCCAATTAAGAATCAACTAAAAGAGTCCTACTCATATTATAAACACAGCGCCCGCGGTTTTACCCGCGGAGTTCCCGTTCCAGTTATTTTGCCGGGATAAATGTCTGTGTTCTAGACTATAAATAATCCAACAGTGTTCCAAATTTCTGCCCGATCCGTTCATACGTTACAACGTAACTGAGATAGTTTGCGAGGTTTAATAGTGATGATTGCTTGTACAGATTGAAAAAAAAATACATTGGCAAACATTCGTTTTTATCCAGGAAAAATAACGGGAATGACAGGAACGGAAACTACGCGGATAAAACCGCGGGCCGCTGATAGTACTACGATAAAGGTGACATTTTTTATAGTTTGTCTTATTTTGACAAATGAGTCGTAGACAACTTCATAGCGGTGGTCGAAACCCCCTGGCCAGAATCAAATTTTAGGTCATGTATGAAAATTTTCTCTATGAAGATTTTCATTCGACAAATAAATTAGGTACCTACTAGGTCTCTACTTATTATGAGGTCATTGCAAAAGTTCACAACATCACAACAGGCGCTTTCAAGCACCTACCTAGTGCTACTTGAGATGCTGGATATGTTATCCGGAACTATTCACCGTTTTGGTAGAGCCGAGCGATCATGCATTTCATTTTACATTTAGGTACCTACATGTTGGTTATTTTTAGTGTTCTGTACCCAAAGGGTAAATCGTACGTATTGGCGCAAATGGTGCGAGTTGCAGTCGGCTGTATTTTTTTTATTGATTATGGGTATTTTTTGTCGGTTAAAGATCACAGGTAGGTAACCTAATATTTATATAGACGTAGAAGATTTATTTAGAATGTAGATATACGACACAGAATATTGTAAAAAAACTTTATTTTCACTATTGTCGACTAACAATAGTTAAGTCGTCAATTGTAAAAAAATAAAATAAAAATAATATAGAAAATTTTCAATTATTGAAGACCTAAATATTTATAAGAATTATACACTTTTGCGTAATTAATACTGTGTCATAGTATACGGGATTGTAGATTTAGGGAGTTTCAATCACGGGAGCGTGAGTTAATGTCGTCATGACGCTCGCGCTCCATCTCCCTATGATCTCCGGAAACACGAGCTCCGGCTGAAGTACCTGCCTCATCATGCTCCCGTTTACCAGGCGAATGTGGTCTTGACGGCGCTGACTGCACCAGCCGTCCCATTAAACTGGCACTCTTATCCTTGCGTAATCTTGTCCATTCATGAGACAATACTCGATCCAAAGTCAGCCTAAGTGTAATATCAGGTTCCAGAATATGACGCACGATCGACTTCGCTGCCGCTGATACAGTATCCCTGATTCTAGATCTGAAAACCCAATTACGTGACATTTGGTCCTTAAGAAGCTTGCGAAGGTTCGAATCATCGAAGGGCATGGATGCGTTCAACATTATGAATAGAATAATTCCCAAGGACCAGACATCTGCCAACTTAGGGTTGTAGGGTGTTCCACTCACCACCTCCGGTGCGGCGTAAGCGGCCGATCCACAATACGTTTGACTGAGAACTCTTCTATTATCGCCATCTGTACAAAATCTAGCGAATCCAAAGTCAGCTAGTTTCACATTGAAACGTCTAGATAGAAGTATATTTTCGCATTTTAAATCTCGGTGCGCAATATTTTTACTATGAAGGTATTGTAAGCCGCTTGCCATTTGTCTGAACCAGAGCTTTGCTTGGTTTTCTGGTACAACGCCGTTACGCTTAATGAAATCTAATAAATCTCCATTGTCAGCATATCTCATGAAAATAAATACCCTCGGCCCTCGTTGGAGGATACTGTGGACTTGAATTATATGCGGGTTTTCAATTTTGTCAAAATATCAAGTTCGCGAGGAAAAATTTTTTCAAGGAAGTCCCGTGGTGCTTTTCCTTGTCAAAGATCTTGCACGCAAGGTGCATGCGCTTGGGGCTGGAAGCATCGCAGTATTCTGCCAAGTGAACGGTGGCATAGGATCCTTGTCCAATTTTTCTGCCGATGAGATAGCCTCGTTGTTCCAAGGCATTGACCTCGGAGCTTCGAGGGCTGAGGCGCTCAGCCATTGAGCTCTATCGACTTTATTCTAACCCTTTTAGGATACATTGGACATCTCACGTCTCGCGTATATGTGCAAGGTTTCAGTATCCCACCTGTCAAAATATTATCTTCTTCTGTGTTATAAGTTTGAAACTCACTCTCATAAGAGAGTAGAAATTAATAATTATAAATAAAACGTTAAAAGCACGCACACAATTTTGTATAAATATTACGACATCACAAAGAATTTGGATATAAAAAACGCTATCTCTAGTAAGAAATCTTCCGAAAAGACGTTTCTCCTACATTGATGACTTTTTCTTTTGTTTCTAAAATTGAAATGTTTTTTTTTTACAGCTAGCATTTTATTTACATTCAAACTCTTTCTTGTGAAAAAGGTTACTTCATGTTACTAGAAAAACTAAACGTATTTTAGTGTAGTTTTGACTGGCCTCGTAGCTTAGTGGGTAGTAACTCTGCCTTCGAAGCCGGAAGGTTCGATTCCCACCCTGTGCAAATATTTAGATAGATAGATAAACTCTTTATTGCACTTAACAAAACCTTATCGCTAAAAGCGATCTCTTCCAGGCAACCATGGGATGGAAAAGAAGTTAAAGTATATATAGAAAGACGGGAGTAATCAAATAAAGAGTTATTTGATACCTTAATATAAAAAAAAAATAAGTTAATTAAGATACTAATCATTGACTAAAATAGACATACATTCTAATAACAATACATGCTAATACATAAATAACCTTATTACATATACTAATACATATGCAATGAATCCAAAATACTATTTAATAAAGATCCATATATATCATCTTCAATCAGACTTCAGCAGGCCTTCGACAAATAATGTTTTTTGACTTGCACCTTAAATACGGAAAGTGACGGAGCTTGTCTTATTTCCACAGGCAAGGCATTCCACAACTGAACTGCTTGAAATGCAAAAGATTTTCCGTAGAAAGTTTCGCAACGTGCAGAGGGCATTTGCAGGGACAAATTATAAGTAGATCTAAGATGACGTGAGTGTGCGGTACTCCAGAATGTAAAGCAGTCTTTCAGATATCGTGGCGTAGTAGGGTTAAATAGAACGCTGTAAAGCAGCGAAAGGATATGAGCATTCCGACGAAAGCGAATGGGGAGCCACTTGAGCTGTACACGAAATTGAGACACATGATCATATTTGCGCAATCCAAATATGAATCTTAAACAGTAATTTTGGAGACGCTCAAGTCTATTTAGCTGATTCACGGTGAGATCAAGGTAGCAGGCGTCAGCATAGTCAACGATAGGGAGAAGAAGAGATTGTGCAAGTGCAACCTTAGTGGTAGTGGGTAAGAAGTTACGGATTCGTCTTAGAGATCCACCAGATGCAAACAATTTGCAACTGATCGACTCCAAGTGAGGTTCCCAACTCAAAGTACGATCAAAAATTACACCAAGATTTTTGACCGATTCACTGTAAGGGATTGTGGTCCCATCAAAGACGACCGCAGGAATTGTACTCCAGTCGATCCTAGAAATCATATACGAGCTACCGATTATTATAACTTGTGTTTTCTTAGGATTAACATTCATACCAAACGAGTTACTCCAACGGACAATTTCGTGGAGGTCTGCATTCACCGTGGCTATGGCAATGTCTAGATCTGAAAGTTGCGCCTGTGAATAAATTTGGAGATCGTCTGCATAAAGGAGGTAGGAAGAACTGAGGTGCTGAGATATAGAATTAATGAAGAGAGCAAAAAGAAGAGGTGATAGCACACCGCCTTGAGGCACGCCAGCATTAGCATTACACCAGGTCGAAAACACATCGTCCAGGCGAATACGTTGCCGACGGCCAAACAGGTAACTGTGAAACCAATCAATCACTGATGGAGAAATGTTAAGAGAGCGCAATGTTGCCAACAAGATGTCAAAGTCAACGGCGTTGAAGGCATTACTGAAATCTAGCAGAGCTAGAACAGTAAGCCTGCCGTCGTCCATACCCTTGCGGATGTCGTCGGTGATATTTGTGTGATGAATTCAAATATTCGCACTGTGTCTGGGTGCTTCTATCCATACTAATATTATAAATGCGAAAGTAACTCTGTCTGTCTGTCTGTCTGTCTGTCTGTCTGTCTGTCTGTCTGTCTGTCTTTACCGCCTAAACCAACCAACAGATTTTGATGAAATTTGATACATAGATAAAATAGATCCCGAGAAAGGACATAGGCTACTTTTGTTCCGAAAAAAAGGGTTGAAAGGGTTAAAATAAGGGATGAAAGTTTATATGGAAAACTTCGTTATTGTTGAAGAACTATGAAACTTTACGTCTAGATATTTAACACGAAACCATAAAATGTATGTTTTAGCAGTTTTGTAGTTTCGAACTGTACCTACGGGGGTGGAATTGGGGTTTTCTTTTTTATTATTTATTCTTGGGTCAAATTTAGTAATTCAAATTTCACCCTCTTCCTGTCAACCGATTAATCTGAAATTTTATATACACTTTGGATTTTGGTGACAATACAATTATGTTTATTCATTATCATTATAAATTCAAGATGGCCGCCGCTACAAAATGGCGGATGATTTATGTTTTATTAATCCCATCAATATGGGTATCAAATGAAAGAACTCAACAAGCAGAATACAATATACTATAAAAAATTGAAATCCAAGATGGCGGCCTCTACACAATGGCGGATAACTTAGGTTTTATGAACCCCATCAACATGGGTATCAAATAAAAGGGCTTGACAAGAAGAATACAGTGCACTATACAACCTCAATACTTAAGATGGGCGCAGCCACTAAATGGCGTATCAGACTATCAGACAGAATTTTTGATAGTCGACGAGATTTCCATGGTGTCTTATCAAATGTTATGCATGATGGACGCTCGATTAAGGCAAATTAAGAACTGTGAAAATGAGTTTTTTAGAGGAGTAAACGTATTACTTTTCGGTAATCTTTTACAACTGCCTCCTATAAAATGATCAGGAACACCTGTTTTCAATTCTCATATGAAATTATATATATGAAAGTAACTCTCTGTCCGTTACCGTCTAACGCCTAAGCCACTTAAAGAGTTTGTTACAATTTGGTGCACAGATAGACTACCTAGACTTAGGAAAGGACAACGGCGACTTTTATCACAGAAAAGAGTTGAAAAGAGTGGAAATGAGGAGTAAAAGTGTGCATGGAAGGATCTTGGCACTCTTTGTATGCTATTTTTAACCGACTTCAAAAAGGAGGAGGTTATCAATCCAGTTGTATTTCAATTGTGAATCAATTTAGATGGTTATTTTTTTGGTTGGTGGATTATAGTTCAGAGGTGGTCATATAAATTTTATCGAAATCAGTGCGGCGGTTTTTGAAATATGAACAACAAACTAAAATTTGCGTTCATGTAATCAGACGATATATCTACTAATATCTACTTATAGACTCTAATAAAATTTGGTGGACCGTCCCAATATGATTTTAAATTAAAGTCTGTTTTTGATAAATTTTTTGAGAACATAGTTTTTTTGTAATTTGTCGTGTAAATTGTACATTTATTAATAAATATAAAACTTTGACTTAGACCGATTTTGATTAGGAAACGTGAATTTGTATGGTAGTAGACATACGAGTAGGTACTGCCTCAATTACTTTAATAAATATGTGGCGCGGACGAAGTCGCGGGTAAAAGCTAGTGTATAATAAGTAGGTATGTATTTACAACTATATAATTATTATATCAGCTATCTGGCCACCATATTACAAGCTTTGCTTAGTTTGGGGTCAGATGGTGTTGTGTGTTAATTGTTCACCAATATTTATTTATTTATTATTATTTAGTTTTCAGCAATAGATTGATAGATTTGAGAGGAAGGTTTAAATGTTGGTATAATAGTAACATATTAATGTAGGTACAGAAAAGCAGAAAAAAAACATATTTCTGACGCTTAAATTGGTGGCTCAAATGCGATGGCTAAACCTTAAAAAATAAAAATTAGACCCACCTATCTTAAAAAGAACATTAAACAAGTCTGCGATGGTATAAGTATATTATTCTCCAAAAGATAACTCACAGTAGGTTATCATCTTTATCTCTTACATACCCAAGTACTTATTACAAAAAATATGATGTGTGCTTAAGACCGCACGAGAGATAAAGTGAAAATCACATATTGAATAATATAGTAAACACAGCGATACATCATAAATCATAAATCATTGAGACCATGGAAAGACAAGGGCCGCGATGTGGCCACAGAGGATGATGAAAAGCTAGTAAAACCGCTCCTTTAACTCACACCACTGAGACGGAAGCGTGCACGGGGGGGAACCTGGAGACTGTGGTGGCTCGCATCCCGTCTCCACTGGAAAGCCTGGGCGTCGAAGGTTAAGGGCCGTCGGGCACCTCGCCGCCTAGGGATAGGCCTTCGAGGAGGTGACGCGCCGCTGATTTCCGGCGCGTCACTAGAGCCAAATGCCAGGGCGGTGGCAAGTGGGTCAGGGTCGTTGTAGGGAGTGCGAAAAGTGACCCCTGACCCCTGACCCCTGATCCTTGGCCATGCAGGAGAAATCTGTGGTAAAATGTAGTCGGTAGGGGCACAATGCCTGTCGTCGTCAGAGTGTCGAGCCCGACACACCTGCATAAAGCCATTTCCCCTACAAAAAAAGGACATACATCGTGGCATTGCATTTTAACACAGTTTTATTATATGTATTTACTAAGCTATTTACAATGCTTTATTCCTTATCCGATTATATCCATTATTTACGCTATACATTTTATGTAGATCAAAACTGCCTTTTTGCATTTCATTTTTCATTCAATTCAATTAATTGTTTTTTTTTTAAATAACAAGTGACGAGACGAGCAGGACATGTGTCTGATGGTAAGCATCATGCCTGCCACATAACAGCACAGTGACACGCAGCTATTGGAACATGAAGAGTCCAAATCATTACTGTGGTGTATGTTGCGTACGAATCTACGAATATGGATCAGTAATAAACGCAGTCGGAAAGTGAAAGGACGTGTTTCTCTCAACCTCCCCCTACCCCTCACCGCTAGGAACACATACTACAGTGGCGACGAGGCTGTTACAAAATGGCGTCATTCCTTGGACACGTGGAACAATTCAATCACAGTGTCTCCGATTGGGACATCTTTATTGGACGCCTTGACCAATTCTTCAAGGTCAACGCGGTGAAGGAAGAAAATAAGACGGCACTGTTGCTGACGCACCTCTCTGAGGAATCGTACAGGATCGCGAGAAACGTGGTGTTCCCACGCGCCCTGGAACAATTGGGTTTCGGGGAACTCGTACAAGCCCTGACTGATTACTTCAAACCAAAGTGTTTATTCGCCGAGCGCGCTCGCTTTTACAGTGCACAAAAGAACCCATGCGAATCTGTCGGCGAATGGGCGGCGCGGCTGCGGGGATTGGCAAGTTATTGCGATTTCGGCACCGTCTTAGACATAGTGTTGCGTGATGCGGAGCCGGGGGCGAGCGCTCGGGCGCCGTCCGCGGCGAGGCCGGCGCGAGCGCGACCTCATGGCGGCCGCGATGGGCCGCAGGCGCAGGCACGCAGCCCCGGAACACGGCTTGCTATGTGTGCGGGTTGAAGAGCCATAACGCGGAGAAATGTAAATACAAGAGGTACAGATGCCAGCTGTGCGGGGTCATCGGTCACTTGAAGAAGGTTTGCAAGCTGCAAGTAAACAACATCGACCTTAAGGACACAGAGGATGAACCCGCAGATGACTGCAAAGAATGTCAATTAAACAATATAAGGTATGATAACTTTGAACCGTTCGTAGTAAAAGTAAAAATTGATACAAAAACACTACCCATGGAATTAGACTCCGGAGCAGGTGTTTCGGCGATGTCGGAAGTATTATACAAAACATGTTTTTCTAATTTTACATTAAATAGTTGTAAAGCTAAAATGTGCTTTTATAACGGTCATAAGATTTTTCCAATAGGTATTTTTAATGCACGCGTAACTTATAATGATATAAGTAAATAACGATATAAATTTTTTTGTAATTAAAAATGGAGGCCCACCTATTCTTGGGAGGGATTTTATGCATAAATTTAATTTAAGTATCAAGTCTGTGGACAATAAGCACATGAAATTAGGCCAGTACAACGATGATTTACAAAACCTGCTATGTGAATTTAAAGAGTTATGGAGTGACGACTTGGGTAGTTTTAACAAGTTTAAAGTATCATTAGAACTCAAAGAAAGTGCAAAACCGAAATTTTGCAAAGCTAGAACCGTGCCTTTCGCATTGACCGATAAGGTAAATGCGGAAATAGACCGGTTATCATCTTTAGGTATTTTAGTGCCAGTGAACCGCTCAGATTAGGTACGCAACGCCGATCGTACCTGTATTGAAAGATAACGGAAAGGTCAAAATTGCAGGTGATTATTCTCTAACACTAAATAGGGATCTATGCATAGACAGATACCCAATGCCACGTATTGAGGAGGTGTTTGCAAAGCTAGGGGGCGGGGAACATTATACGAAACTTGACTTGAGCAATGCCTATAATCAATTTATTTTAGATGACGATTCTCAATTATTAACGACAATCAACACTCCGCGCGGTCTTTTCAAGTACACCCGTCTCGTGTACGGTTTGGCTAACGCGCCCGCAATATTCCAGAGAACAATGGAGAATCTGTTAGCGGGCATAGAAGGGGTAAGTTGCTGGTTTGACGATATCTGCCTTACTGCCCCGTGCAAGGCTTCTCATATAGCTCGGTTACGCGAAGTCCTGCGCAGATTGAAAGAATCGGGATTGAAATTGCAGAAAGGAAAATGTGAGTTTTTTAAAAACAATGTTACATACCTCGGATACGTAATCGATAAGAACGGTCTTCATTCGTGCCCTAAAAAAGTACAGGCCATATTAGAAGCCTCCCAACCCACGAATGTGCATGAGCTAAAAATATTTTTAGGTATAATAAATTATTATAGGAATTTTGTACCCGGAGCATCGGCTATCCTCGCGCCGTTGCACAACTTACTACGGAAAGAGGCGCCCTGGATCTGGGGTGAACGAGAACAAGAAGCGTTTATTGCGGTCAAACGAGAGTTAGCCTCGGAACGAGTCCTTGCACATTTTAACCCTAGCGCGAGGCTGGTGCTGAGCATCGACGCCGGGCCGGCCGGGCTGGGCGCGGTGCTGGCGCAGGGCCCGGAGGGCCGCGAGCGCCCGCTCGCGTACGCGTCGCGCGCGCTCGCGGCGAGCGAGAGGAACTACAGCCAGGTACATAAGGAGGCTACCGCGATCGTGTTCGGAGTAAAACATTTTCACCAGTACCTTTATGGCAGGGACGAACCTTTCGTTCTTAAAACCGATCATAGGCCTTTAATAGCTATATTCGGTAATAATATTCGGTAAGAAAAATGGAATTTCAGTAATGACCGCCTCACGGTTACAACGGTATGCTATTTACTTGTCGGCATACAATTACGAAATTTGCTACATTTCCGGTAAGAATAACGTAGTAGCCGACTATTTTTCGAGGGCACCGCTCGACTCGGACGCGAACGAGCAGGATTTAGATAACGATATTACTTATTTGAATTTCATTGATGAAACACAGTTGCCGGTTTCATTCGAAAACATAAAGCAGGCGACGGCCGAAGATAAGACATTACAAACAGTAATGAAATATATCCGTTACGGTTGGCCGCGTAAAATAGCATGCGCGAACATCACCTTTAAGGGCGTGTGGGCCGTAATTTTGAATTTTTAAAACAACTTTAAGACCTTTAAAATAGTGTATTAAACTCTGAAAAAAATATATGTAATAGTTAAGGATCTAATCTAGTGCAATTCGCAGTCAGTATCACGATTTAATTAATTTTACTTGATAGAAAAAAATCCCAAAGTTACCCCTTTTCAAAAAGTTTTTTCAAGTTTATGACTAAACTAATGAATTTTTTTACTAAGTTTTTGTACTCAACGAAAGCCACTGAAAAGTTATAGATGCATTCGCAGAGTTTGACTTGATAAAAAGTATCAGTTATTCAATATGTTTTAATATCTACCATATATATAGCGCGCCGTTCGGCAAGCCTGATCAGTCGCGTTTCGGCGCTCACGGACGACGGGCCTGTGCTTGATTTTGCAATTTTGACAACCTATAAATTTTACATATTACGATCATAGTGCCACAGTATAACAATATCAGTAGGTATTACTAGTGAAGCACGCTATGATCTTGATTTTTGATACCGTTTTCATTGGAATTGCAAATAGACGCTGATACTAATTAGTACGCTGTTTACTTTATGTTGTAGACTAAAAGGGGAGGGAGTCTCAAAAAACTGACGTCGATACTACATCAGTAAAAAATTTAATGCAATGATGCAATGGAAAATAGATAAGTATCGGTAAAATATTCGTCCGTTAAATCAGAGATCGGGATAAGGATATAATGAGAGGGGAGGAATCCCCAGCGTAAATCCCCTAATATAAATGCATTTATATTAGGTTAAATGCAAGTTAGGTATCATAAATGATACCTAACTTGCATTTATATTAGGTTTGCATTTATGCCATTTAGGTAAATTCTTTGGTAGTAAATTACTTAGTACTTGAAAGAAAAGTCCTCACATACAGATATTACCACTTTGGAAGAGACTTTCGCTTAAACTATTCAGTTTAGAAAAAAATGTTAGGAACTTCAATACAATTTTGAACAACTTTCCATAGATACACGTATTTTGTTTTGGTTTTGGTTTTGTTAGAATTTTTATTTCGTTTCCAAGTTTGTGACACCACCAAAATTTATTGTTTTTTCTTTTTTTTGTATGAAAATGTTAATATTGTTCATAGAAATTTAGACAATCGATCAAATTTGATAAGAAGCCTTTTAGGCAGTAAAATTACTCGTAGAATTTAACTCTGCACTAAATTTCCAATTCGTATTTTTTATATAAGGTTTAGAATCATTTCCTGAGCATAAAATTACAAAATAATAACAAATCCAGGTGGAGCTTCAAGCGCCAGCTCGAAAAACGTTTTTGGCTGATATTCTGAAAAGTTATAAAGCCTATTATCATTGTAGAAAATAAAATTTCCCATCTTTTGTTTCCAGTAAACTTTTTTCGAACTTACCGATTACGATTTATTATGTCAAATTTGATGATAACAATGTAAAAATAATAAGATGTGAATTCTGTTCCCAGTAGCATAAACATGTCCCTTTTTACCGGAATGGAAGAAGGGTTATGTTTTTCGCGCGTATCTTTTATGTTTGTAAATCTTTTATTTCCACATATCTTCCAAACGGCTGGATGGATTTTGGTAACAAAGATATTCTAAGAATAGTCTGACTCGCCAAAGTGTCCTTAGATAGTAGGTAAATTTTTTTTACGTGTAGATTTTTGTGTAGTCGGGGTTTTTAAAATAAAGTTATTCTATCATATTGCTCAATGCTCGAATAAACAGCACCGTTCATCATCATGATTGAAGAGTTGAACGAAGAGTTTGGTCTCCACTTTTGTAATAAGAACAACTAAGCTGTGAAACGCATTGCCAGAGTGGGTTTTTGTCGAAGGTTCAAATCTTGGGGTTACGAGGTACACTGTGCTTGTTTCTATTAGAGAAACAAGTTCCATCGTAGACCACATCATTTACATCCACTATTATCGGCATCATCGCAATCGTATCATTATAAATCGTTAACGGTAAGTTTTACAAAAAAAGTTTACTAGCAACAAAAGATGCAAAATTTTATTTTCTACTATCATTGTCAAAATATATAGTTTCCAAAATATCGGCTAAAACAGTTTTTTTCAATTGGCGTTTGAAGCTCTACCTGGATCTGTGAACATTTTGTAATTTTATGCTCAGTAAGTGATCTTTACCTCATAGAAAAAAATTGGATTAGAAATTTAGTGCAAAAGTTGACCAAAAACCTTCTATTTTTACTGGCCGTTTCAGCACACTTTTTTTAATTTTTGACGAACTTGTGAATTATTATGAAACATTTTAAAAAGATGCATGAAATTGGAAAAGCCGTTCTCAACTTATAGTGTGACCAAAAAGAAAAGGTTGAGTTTTGTATATCTACGAGTATAGATAAATTTAATATTTCTTCGTTTCACTTCACAATTCACAAAATTGTTATCACTAGTATAAACAAATCTTGAACAAAAAATGAGTTTAAATTACATAGTCCAATATTTTAATGTTATTTCTGCACTGTGGCACCGATTCCGCGGTCGGTGACGGTCGCGAGAACAAGACAGCGTTAAATGCCTAATTTGACAGAACTACCTGGCCTTAAGTAAGTTTTTATTTACCCTATTGTGTAAAAACTATTTTCGTACAAAAAATTAAACCGACTTCAAAACCACAAATTGGCACTCAAAAGCGAAAAATAAACTAAAATCATTATTATAAGCGCTACTCACTCATCTATTTGAAGTCAGTGCCAGCCAAATCTAACAGGTATAGGATAGATACTACTTACCTGTGCCTACATAGCATCAATCTACTAACTTTTTGACCTGACTGGCACCGACTTCAAATAGATGAGTGAGTAGCGCTTATAATAATGATTTTAGTTTATTTTTCGCTTTTGAGTGCCAATTTGTGGTTTTGAAGGCGGTTTAATTTTTTGTACGAAAATAGTTTATTTTATTCTTTTTAGTGTACAAGAACAAAATTAAAAATTTTGATTAACCCCGACTACCTTGGATTTGTTATCTGTACAACATTCTACTAGTCAAGCCCTTTCATTTGATACCCATATAAAGGGAGTTGTGAAAAAAGAAATGTATTTCGGCATTTTGTAGAAGCGGCCATCTTGGATTTGAATTTTTTCATAGTGCAAAGTATTCTACTAGTCAAGCTCTTTCGTTTGATACCCAAATTGAGGTAGTAATTAAAAATATAATATAATTCACCATTTTGTCGTGGCGGCCATTTTGAATTTGAAATTTGTTATAGTACATAGTATTTTACTAGTCAAGCCCTTACATTTGATACCCAAATTGAGGTAGGTTGTGAAGAAATATTTTGTCCGCCATTTTGTGGAGGCGGCCATCTTAAATCGACTTTAACCAGACATAGCTAAGAACATTTGCTATGGTATTAACCTTGAAATAAAAGAAACCGCATCGAAATCGGCCCATCTGTTTGAGTTCTACTACGGTGCCACAGCAGACAGACAGACACACAGACAGACATCGACGTCACTTATAACACCCCTTTTTTTTGGTCGGGGGCTAAAAACAAGTTTTTATTAAACCATTTACACAATTTTGTATTGACAGGGTCGAGATTCGTAACTTTTGTGAAATCTTCAACTACGTCATCCAGATAATTGTACGCAAATTTTCAGTTTTTGGTTCATATTTCAAAAACTACTTGACCGATTTCGAAAAGATTTATATGGGACCATTCGGGAAGCATACCCATCCGAACACAAAAAGAAATTTTAAAATCGGTTCAGAGGTCGAGAAATCAGGTAACATGCATAAAAAAAACATAGGGGTCGAATTGATAACCTCCTCCTTTTTTTGGAAGTCGGTTAAAAAGGGAGCACAAAAAGAAAATTGGGTTTTTATAAAATGTGTTCGATATATGTGAGATCCGATGGGAATTGGTTTTAGCTTGCGATGTTTTCTGTGTGCCTGAACAATGTCAAATGGAATCTTGGTGTGTTGGTAAAGCATAATAGCAAGTACATACAACTGTCGAACTGTTAAAACTTTTGCAATTTTGTATAGTTCAGTAGTAGGGTATCTGAAATGTCTGAATAACATGTCCTTTCGAGATGAAGTAAATGCGTCTTAAAAGCACCGCCCCATACTGTTATACAATAGGTTAATATCGATTGACAGAAGGCTGTATACGTGATTTTCAAGAGATCAGAATTAGCAACACTCCTGAGTTTCTTAAACACCCATACCAACTTCCGTACACGCGCAGATACCGTTTCTATGTGAGGAAGCCATGACATTCTATTGTCCAACATCACCCCCAGATATTTTATCTGTGTTACTTTTCCTTAACAAGGGCAGGCACAAGTTGCTGTAGTCTCATTGCAAGAATGGATTGTGATAGTAAGATTATCATGGGGGTTATTGTTAGAACGAAGGGAGAAGGGGATATAATTAGTTTTTGAGACATTGAGCGCTAATATATTATCTTGGAGACAAGCAGCTACCTTTTTCATTCCTTCATTTGCTAATGCGTAAGCTTCGGCCCAAGTGTTACCCTGACATACAATCGCAGTATGATCAGCATACGTGTAGATTTGAGCATTTTCAATGTCAAGGTTACACAGACAGTTTATGTAACATAAAAACAGACTCGGACCAGTTATGCTACCTTGTGGCACACCGTACGAAATGAAAGCCTCACTACTCAGGTGATTGCCTTTGCAGTGTCAAGAAAAACGGCAATACATTTTTTACCTTTGTCTAGTGCTTGAGAGACATTGACACATAAATCACGCACTGCGTCTTCCGTTGACTTTTATTTAAAAGTTTTCAAAGACTTTTGACATAGCCGGCAGTATCGAGATGGGCCTGTAGTTGCTAACTGCACCCTTATCCCCACCTTTGTGAACAGGAAGAACGATGGCGTTTTTAAACGCATCAGGAAATTTCCCTTGTTCAACGCACATATTAAATAACTTAGTAATAATAGAAGTGATAACATGGCTAGTCATTTTTAAAAATTTCGATGGTACATTATCCCAACCAGTAGCAGCGTGAGATTTTAGGCTGTTGATAGTTTTAATGACTTCGCAATCATCAGTAGGTAACATAACACAGGAGTGGCTCGGAGAGATTATATGATTCAAGTCAGCTTCTCGAAGATTAGTAGTAATAAAACTCTGTGCCTGATTTCTTCATACATTCGCAAAATAATTATTTACAACTTCAACAGATTCAAAAGGAGTATGGCAGATTTGAAGTAAATCGTTGGGAATAGTTTTATCTGTGGACATATGTGTTATATTTTTAATCGTTTTCGATGTGCGTTTCGAATCGCGTAAGTTCCTTTCCAAATCAAATTGATAATACGCATTCCGAGATTGTTCAATTAACTTGTCACAAAAAGTTTTATATCTACTATAGATTATTTTAGCATCCTGGTAAGCAGAGTTCTTTTTAGAAAGATAGTGTAATTTATCTTTATGTCGAATACATCTGAGAATACCTTGTGTAATCCAGGGCTTTGAAGTTCTTTGTTTTTTAGATAAATAAATTGTTTTTGAACATTTTTGTATAGCTCCAGAAAGGAGTTTCTGCAACAAGGTTAAGCGAATTTAACGTAAAAATAGTGCACAGATTGGCTTGTTGCACAATTGAAATTGCTTCGGACCAATCTGTCCTTATAATGGTCTTTACTGGTTTAGCTCTTAGTAAATCTTTATTCAAACTTAATAAAATAGGTAAGTGGTCAGTAACATCAGTGTTTATAACGTTGACAAAGCTTGGATATGAGGTTTTCAGGAAAATATGATCTAGACAATTGCTTTCTCGCGTAGGTAAGTTATGCGCCGGGAAGAGTCCAAGTTCAAGAACGACATTTAGGTATTCAGAAATAATATCATTATTTACAGAATTAAGAATGTCTATGTTTATGTCACCCAAAATGGCGATGTTAGGTATTTTTTTCAGAGGTATAACTATTTCTTCTAGTGACTGTAGAAAATTACTAATGTCACGTGTTGACGGAGAACGGTATACTCCAATTATGGCCATTTCTTGTTTAGCCTTAAGATTAAGAACTAAGCAACTGGCCCCTTTAAATGGTGGCTCAAAAACAGAGTAATGTAGTCGAATGGAAGCATAAATCATGATACCATCATTTTGGTTATGATTTCGTTCAGTAGCATGTGAGTTGTAACCGTTACGAATAGGTACATTTTTAACCGACTTCAAAAAAGGAGGTTTCTCAATTCGACCGTATGTATGTTCTTTTTTTTTTTTTTTTTTTTTTTTTATGTGTGTTCGCGGATAACTTCGTCGTTTATGAACCGATTTTGATGATTCTTTTTTTGTTGTAAAGAAGATATTCCAAGGGTGGTACCATGATAAGGAAACCAGGATCTGATGATGTTATCCTAGAGAAATCGAGGATAACTTTCAAAAATTGTAAAGATGACTAGTGCGTTAGTTAAGTTTTTGCTTGAGCATTTTAAAGCAGTATAGTTTAAAGATGGTCTGGAGTCGATCTGATGAGGGAACGGGAAGACGGTCGAGGGAACTCCTCGACGGTACATAGTAGTTACCTTGTGTTTGGGCTCGATGAATTTGTATTGATGAGAACTTTTTACATAGATGGGTTGTGACTGTCATTAGTGGTCTGATGATGAAGATAAAGGACAGTCAAGGGAATTTCTTAACGGTTTACAGGAACTACCCAGTGTTTGGGTTTAATTCATGTATTGAGATCTCAATCGAAAATCGTGTAAATGCATTAGTGAAAACTTGTTTAGCACTAAAAAGAGTAAAATAAACTATTTTTTACAAAAAATTAAACCGACTTCAACACCACAAATAGGCACTCAAAAGCGAAAAATAATTTAATATAGGTAATTATTATAACCTCTACTCACTCATCTATATGAAGTCGGTGCCAGCCAAATCTAACAGGTAGTAGATAGATACTACTTACCTATGCCTACTTACTTACTACCTCGTACATAGTATATCTACTAACTTTTAAACTAGCCTGGCACCGACTTCATATGGATGAGTGAGTAGAGGTTATAATAATTACCTATATTAAATTATTTTTCGCTTTTGAGTGCCTATTTGTGGTGTTGAAGTCGGTTTAATTTTTTGTAAAAAATAGTTTATTATTTTTATTTATCCAAAACTCAGTAAGAATAATAAAGTCACATTTTATCTTAATTATTTTCAGTAAAATTTCTAAACGTGAGTAGTTAGCATAAATACTTCGAATGTTGAGATGTAATATTTTTATACTGTCATTTAGTCTTCCAATATTATTTGAACATTCCTCTGGAGCACAAGAAACCACTGTCGAGGTGTTCATTGATCATCAATTTCTGACATTATATTATTACAATTCATCATCTGTATACATATACGTGCAGCAAAAACACAAAATAACAAATCTCAAGTTCAATCGGAATAACCGCAAAACCCCGTAGTACAAGATTGAGAACCAGCGGAAAAATGCACTAAGCCGTATGCTGCGCCTGATTGGATGGTGACACGTATAGAAAGATAAATAACCAGTGTTTCCACAATGAGGGGAACTTCCCCTTTTGAGGGGAAAATTAGAGTCCAGAGGAGAACAAAAAGGGGAAAGAGATGTAAAGGGGAAATCATGGCTAATCAAACAAATACAAAAACTTCGTCATATTGAGGAAATTTTCGTATAATTGGTCCATACAGATACCAGTTCCAAATTTTTTTTCAATAAGGCGATGTTTCTTATAATATTATTATAGTTTTCGATGAGGCAGAGGCATGAAAGCTTAAATATTATTGAGGTTAGTTGCAATTTTAAAATTTGAATCTCTACTGAGTGGGGGGTGTGTACTGGGGTACTGAGTGAGTGAGCCAAAACTATACTATAATAATATTTGAGGGGAAAAAAGGGGAAATCTTAATTGACGCGAGGGGAAAGGAAATTATAACAGTGGAAACACTGTAAACAACCCAGGTATGCAAGTGTGAGTGACTCAAGGTCTGGTTTAGTACAAACGTAAAATTTGCACAGTGTTGGAGATATTGTTCTTTCCATATAAGTTAGTGATACGTGCACGTATAGTTGTAGCTGGGAGTACAGGTACATTGCGCAAACATATTGCATTAATGAATGTAGTAGTGAATGTGTATGCGTAGTGTCCGATAATGGAATAGCTAAGTGGTTCATTAAGTTACAAATTGCTTTTGGAATATATGTAGGTATGCCTAATTAAGCTATTGCATAGCTTTTATCGCGGGCCTGGGGACCGAATTTTAGTGATCGTGCATCTCTTTCTTATGTTCACAAGAAAGAGGGATGGAATACCTCCCCACTCGGTCATTCGATTTTGAATCTTATTTGTATTAGCTTTACAGACTAAATGCTCTTAGCAGTGTTGCCAACTTAACGGATTTCCCGTAATATTTTTTATGGTAAACAAATGTCACTGTGCTTCAAAATAAAAGCAATTCCGAAAAATTGTTAACATCCCTATTGCTTATGTTGATAAAAATGCATGCAACATGCAATTGCTTTACCGCGGCAGTCCCCGAGTGCCACACTTCAATTTTTTTTTTATAACTATAAATTGCTTGTAAATAGAATGGGATTTAATGTATCGTGCGCTTACATTTTTATCAATTTTGAAAGGTTTTGCACAGGTAAATGAGAAAAATGTGCAATATAGTTCAAATCGTTCGTGTGAATGCAGTCGTCTAATGTTTAATAACTTCGGTAAACTAATATTGCTTCGCCTGTTAGCCTCGCCACTACATCTAAATTTTGAACGAAACTGGTAAAACGAGCCCATGCGCATTACAAAAACAAAAACGATAAAAGGCTAACATTGTTTTGTGGTTAAATAAAAGAGTCACTGCATAGTAATCGCGGTGGTGGTGGTGATATCCGCAGTAATTTTCAACCCATCTATCTGACTTTCACTTCTTATCAGTATGGCAGTAGCTCCCTCAAATTTTCGTAAAAAGACTTATCCGTTTGCGGTCCAGCAGAACTTACAAGCTCCATCTCTAACTAGTTTTCTTCCCAGACAAAATAGACGACGATTCTTGTTAGTCAGCTGTTCACCAATAAAAATGTGAGACGAGTTATTTCCTACAATGCCGAGGTGAGAAGCGGTGAGTCGGTTTCCGGTGAGGGTTGTTCCTGTTAAATATCCCCGCAGCTCTAATTACATTTACTTTAGCTTGAGCGTTGTTTAGTTCTGCAACTATAGTAGGGTGACCTTCCTTTTTTGTATTCCAATGATAAATATTACGCAGCTCTGGAGGTTTACAGTTTATTGCATTTAACAGATTCAATATGTATTTTTCAAGGTCATGCCTCGTTTCGCTATCGCGCTTAGGAACGCTGCGGATGTCAAAATTAGAACAGACTGAGTTGCGCGAAATATCATCTACTTGACCCTCCAGCTTTTGGATATAATCATCATAATAGATCATTTTTGCCTGCAGTTCGCTCACAGTACGTGATAGTTCCTCATTTCGTGCTGAAATAAACTCCATCGCCTTCTCAATTTCACCGATTTTTCCTAACTGTAAGTCCATTTTTGCGCGCGTATGGCTTTAAGCATTTCATCCTTAAGTGATTTGAATTCAGATTGCCAAGGATCCTCACGGGGCCTTTTAAACTTTCTAGCGTGTCTCAACTCAGTATCAGACGTAGACTTCTCCGCAGGTGATTTAGACATCTTATTATCGACAAATAATCAGACAAGTGAGTTAAAACAGAGAAGCGGGTGGATCGCGCGTAACGTTAGCTGGAGTAGGTTTGAATGTAAAACAGTAGGTTTTGTGTGTGCTGAATCTTTGTGTGTAATAACGTTGGGGCACATCCGAGTGTTTAGTGAGGAATCTTAAAGTGTATGGCTCACTCACGCAAAAAATAGGCGTCTCTCGCAGAACTTGTGAATATTTATTTTATTTGTACGAGTACAAATGCAGTATCGTGCACATGTCCGTCTTCGGTCGTGTACCGCAGAAAGAGGAATTATAAATTATAATACAACTGGGTTGGGTGCTAAAAACAAAAGGGAAGACCGAGACATAGTAAAACCTCATTGAGGACAAATAACTAAAGTATAGAGTGCTAACACCACACTAGACGCCCAGTGCGCGTCGTAGGCAGATGATGTATAGCTACTCGTACATAGATATGTACGTTGGGGATTACTAGGGATGGGCACGCGGGCAACGCAAAATCATTTTGTTGGCGATTGATGCAGGTTCAGCGCGGTACAAACATCTAGGTATAAATATAATTATTTCGTGCGATAACATCTAAAATATAAGTACCTAGGTATTTTAGTTTTATAGAGTTAGTGCCCGTGCAGGTTTAAGTTTTTCTACATGCAACTTACATTTGTACAATATTAATATGTAAATATTTCACATAAAATGTGCATGATTGGATATGTATGTCAATAAAAAGCTGGTATTTCTCAAATTATTTTATTTTTGCTTAAAATATAAGGATATGGCTTAGGATATAAACTGACAAACCATTAATTGGATTATACTGTCTATATTTGGCAATTATTACCGAAAAATGGCGTAAATAATTATTTCGTGCATTTAGTAGTAATTAATTAATTAATTAATAGCATTACAATTTAATCCAATTACCTATTTATAAAGATAAACAATGAAATTTTTATTTATAAATCAAATAATAATTAAATATTACTATTTAATTATTATAGTTATGTTAATTAAATATTACTTATCATTTTTTTTACCGCTAAAAAGCGTAAGCTTGTTAAAACGCTGTCTTTTAGTATTTGTGACACTTGACTTTCGAACTAAATATTTAACGCGTATTTAATTTTTTAATAAATATATTTGAATCACGGTTCTATGTTCTAAGCAAATGCAGTAAATGATTGTTGCATGGTTCTTGTTAAAAAAAAAAGGAAAAATGTTCAGTGGTTTGAGTAGGTTTGTCCTCAAAATATTTTATACTATATTTGTAGGACCCTGTATTTTCCTTACAAAAGTGTACCTCTCATTGTCATTTTCATAAATTGAATTTTACAATATTCTATACCTACTAAAATCTTCAAAATCAATTTATCTGTTAAGACGTGATATCGTAACATTACATAATATTATGTACTTCCAGTTTACTCTGTAATACTTTCGCATTAAAAAAAAAAAGTATTTCGTACAAAACACACTGTAAAATTATTTATTAAAATATTATAACATTTTGAGCATTAAAGTTACAAAAATCTGTTATAATATGTAGTTATTCTAGCCAACATTATATTGACTACAGAGTTGGTTACGTCCCATCTCTAATCACGCGGCGGGAGCGCGGTGCGAGGGCGGTCCTGCGCGTGCCCGCCTTCTGAATGTCTCCTTCACCCCGCGATTCCCGGATTAGTTTTCAATCCATACTAATATTATAAATGCGAAAGTAACTCTGTCTGTCTGTCTGTCTGTCTGTCTGTCTGTCTGTCTGTCCGTCTTTACCGCCTAAACCAACCAACAGATTTTGATGAAATTTGATACATAGATAAAATAGATCCCGAGAAAGGACATAGGCTACTTTTTGTTCCGAAAAAAGGGTTGAAAGGGTTAAAATAAGGGATGAAAGTTTATATGGAAAACTTCGTCATTGTTGAAGAACTATGAAACTTTACGTCTAGATATTTAACACGAAACCATAAAATGTATGTTTTAGCAGTTTTGTAGTTTTGAACTGTACCTACGGGGGTGGAATTGGGGTTTTTTTTATTATTTATTATTATTTATTCTTGGGTCAAATTTAGTAATTCAAATTTCACCCTCTTCCTGTCAACCGATTAATCTGAAATGTTGTTGTATACACTTTGGATTTTGATGACAATACAATTATGTTTATTCATTATCATTATAAATTCAAGATGGCCGCTGCTACAAAATGGCGGATAATTTATGTTTTATTAATCCCATCAATATGGGTATCAAATGAAAGGGCTCAACAAGCAGAATACAATATACCATAAAAAAATTGAAATCCAAGATGGCGGCCGCTACAAAATGGCGGATAACGTAGATTTTATCAATCCCATCAACATGGGTATCAAATGAAAGGGCTCAACAAGCAGAATACAATATACTATAAAAAATTGAAATCCAAGATGGCGGCCGCTACACAATGGCGGATAACGTAGGTTTTATCAATCCCATCAATATGGGTATCAAATGAAAGTGCTCAACCAGTAGAATACAAAGTACTATATAAAATTAAAATCCAAGATGGCGGCCGCTACACAATGGCGGATAACTTAGGTTTTATCAATCCCATCAACATGGGTATCAAATAAAAGGGCTTGACAAGAAGAATACAGTGCACTATAGAACCTCAATATTTAAGATGGGCGCAGCCACTAAATGGCGCATCAGACAGAATTTTTGATAGTCGACGAGATTTCCATGGTGTCTTATCAAATGTTATGCATGATGGACGCTCGATTAAGGCAAATTAAGAACTGTGAAAATGAGTTTTTTGGAGGAGTAAAAGGAGTAAACAGTTCGGTAATCTTTTACAACTGCCTCCTATAAAATTATCAGGAACACCTGTTTTCAATTCTAATATGAAATTATATATATGAAAGTAACTCTCTCTGTCCGTTACCGTCTAACGCCTATGCCACTTAAAGAGTTTGTTACAATTTGGTGCACAGATAGACTACCTAGACTTAGGAAAGGACAACGGCGACTTTTTATCACAGAAAAAGAGTTGAAAAGAGTGGAAATGAGGAGTAAAAGTGTGCATGGAAGGATCTTTGTATGCTATTTTTAACCGACTTCTAAAAAGGAGGAGGTTATCAATCCAGTTGTATTTCCAATTGTGAATCAATTTAGATGGTTATTTTTTTGGTTGGTAGATTATAGTTCAGAGGTGGTCATATAAATTTTATCGAAATCAGTGCGGCGGTTTTTGAAATATGAACAACAAACTAAAATTTGCGTTCATGTAATCAGACGATATATCTACTAATATCTACTAATAGACTCTAATAAAATTTGGTGGACCGTCCCAATATGATTTTAAATTAAAAAGTCTGTTTTTGATGGTTGGAGTAGGACTAACCCGGTGGCGGATATAACCTCTACACGTGTTTAGTTTCTATCTGTTGTTTGTTTGTGTTTTTTGTGTATATATAACCTGGTGAGTTGCTTAATCTATTGTAGTGACTAGCTAACAGGGGAAATGGATCCCATTTCCCCGGTCCCGGAGGCCCCGGACCTCCCTGTCCCACCTGATAAGATGGATTATGGCCAACCTATCACACGCAATGCAATAAAAAGACCCAGAGAGATGACCACTGCGGTGGGTTCAGCTCCTAAAAAGGCCATAACAAGTCAGGAATCGGCGTCGCCGTCTATGCAGTCTGTCTATCAACACCCTTCCTTAACCATACTGGGCATTAGGCAATATGAGGACACCGACACTGGTCCATACATTGTTCACGTATCTCGAGTAGAGTCGGACGCAACCGCAGGCACAGTTATCCGCCCTATCAAATTTGGACAGTTTGTTTCAAATAATAAAATCCAAAACGTTTGCCGCGATGGGATTAAAAGGTAGGCCGAAATAAAGTCTCAATACAATTTAAAAATGCCTCTGCGGCCAATCTTTTGTGGAAGATCCAATTCTTAAGTCAAACCAATATGATGCAGTGATCCCTCCATACAATGTAACTCGTATGGAATTGTTAGGGAGTCCCTGTGGACTGGTCAATGGATGAATTTGTTGCATCTCTTGAAATACCTGGGAATGCTTATGTACTTAAGGCCAGAAGGCTAAATAGGAAAATAAAATTGAAAACGTTATTAATTGGGTGGCCACTCAAACTGTTGTGCTCACATTTAGAGGACAACAACTACCAGAAAAATATTTTCATTCTATTCCTCACTACCAGTGGAACCCTATCAGTTTCCTACAATTCAATGCATGAATTGCCTAAGGTTCAGCCATATTAAGTCACAATGTCGCTCTCAACCCCGTTGTTTCCGGTGCACTCAGCCCCACAGTGGTGACAGCTGTGATGTCCAGGAATCGCAGGCTACATGCCTGTACTGTCATGGGCATCACTTCTCCACCAATAGAATCTGCCCAGAACAAGAACGCCAGCGAAACATTAAATCTTTGATGACACGGAATGGAATTTCATACCAAGAAGCCAGCGGTCAAACGCCAAAAACGTCGAAAACATACAGCCAAATAATTAGAGACCCTACTTCATCTTATGACCTGGATTCCCAACCTATGCCTGCTACTTCCCCCAACCACTACCCTAACCCACCACACCCTACCACAATATATAAGAAGACCATTGTACAAAAGACCAGACCGAATCATCCTCCTGGAAAATCATATGATAAGGCAGCCCATCAATCCATAATTGCCCAGACCCCCTCATCCTTCCCTAGAGGATATGCCCTTCAAGCGTCCCAACTCCCTTCCCCAACGTCAGATACTCACCAACTCCTTTGCCAACTTCTTACCATCATTATTAACCTTATTTCCCAAGCCCCAACTCCTTACCGCCCAACGTCGCCCAATCGATCTCCCATCTCTCATCACTCGTAGGACACCATGGACTCATGCCCCATGATCCAGTGGAACAGCAGGAGCCTTCGTAGGAAGGTTTCTGAATTACGTCACCTCATCAGAGATTACAGCCCTGTCCTGGTTGCCGTCTCGGAGACATGGTTTGTCCCAGGGACCCGATATCGAGTTCCAGGCTTCTCTTGTCTCCGTGACGACCGTCAGGATGGCTTGGCTGGCTGTGCTCTGTTCATAAAACTATCCCTGCCCTTCTCTCAAGTACCTCTTCCTTCCCACAGTCCAGAGATAAACTCTGTGGCTGTTCGCCTCTTCAATATTTCTTTTATTTCCTCTATATCCCTCATCCTGCTCCCCACCTTATCGCAGATATCCTTTTGATAATTTCTGCTGTCCCCCAACCTGTAGTAATAATGGGAGATTTTAATGCCCATCACACTGTCTGGGGCTCGCATCACTGCGACACATTTGACGCTTATTGTTAGAAGCAGTCGAAGAGGCAAATCTGTGTATAGGAAATGACGGTTCCCCACACGAAGGGTTCTACCTCCCAAAATCCAAAATCTGCAGTAGATTTAACACTCTGCTCTCCTGGCCTACTCCTCCCTATCCTGGCAGGTACTTCCTCTCACCAGAGGAAGTGACCACTTTCCCATTCTCATCAACTTAGGACTTCGAGTTTCCCGATTACCCCCCACTACTCCTCTCTTAAAGTACCGACTATCGGGTGCCAAATGGGATACCTACTCCACTTCCCTTAACCTTAAACTACCTTCCTTTCCCAATCCCGCTGAAGAAAACCCAATAGTATGTTACTCCAAATTTATGGATACCATCTTAGCCTCAGCTGAGGAATCCATTCCCCTTAAAATCCTCGAAATAACCTCTTCTCCCTCCTGGTGGGACCCTGAGTGCACTAAAGCTATCCGGGAGCGTAACTCTGCTGAAAAATCTTATAACAGAGCCATGACCTCTGAAAACTACCTAATCTACAAAAGAACAGCGGCTAAATGTAGAAAGACTCTATCCAGCAAAAGAAGTTAGGTTGGTTGACGTTTTGTGAGGGCCTATCCCATCAACCCCATCTTCCATTGTCTGGAAACAGATACGACGATTTAGGGGTTCCCATAATGCTCCCAATCCTACGTCCAATGATCCCACTTCCTGGATAGAAGACTTTGCCGATAAATTAGCTCCCCTTTGTGCCTGAAAATTCTAACCCCAATATTACTTCAAACCTCCATATCTCACCCAACATCCACCCCACTTTGATCCCCTTTTTCATGGGAAGAAATGCGGCTAGCCCTTGATGGGCTGACTGACTCCTCCCCTGGAATTGATGGAATCCCATATTCTTTTATAACCAGATCCTCACAAACCTTGAAGCAGTACTTCCTTTCCCTAATTAACAAGTTCTATGAATTAGGTACTGTCCCTGATTCCTGGAAATCCCAAATTATTGTTCCTATCCTCAAACCTGGGAAAATCCCTTCTGACCCTAACTCCTACCGTCCTATTGCCCTATCCTGTGTCCCTGCAAAAATCACGGAAATCCTCATAAAAAATAGGTTGGAATGGTTTGTTGAAAGTAATAGACTACTTCCTGGCTCCCAGTATGGTTTCCGCAAAGGAATGAGCACTGCAGACAGTCTCAGTATCCTCATCACAGACATTCGTATAGGTCTAAGGAACAAAAACTATGTAGTAGCTGTATTCTTAGATATTACATCAGCTTATGATAACGTCCAACTTCCGTTGCTCAGAAACAAGCTGTTACAGCTGAGTATCTCGCCGAAGATGGTACAGTTCATTAATTGTTTTTTGATGGAGAGAAATATACACATCAAAAACCAGAATACAACTACAACATCCAGAACCTTATGGAAAGGATTGCCACAAGGTTCAGTCCTCAGCCCCCCCCTTTATGGCCTCTACACATATGATTTAGAAATGGTAGTTACACCTTTTTGCCAAGTGTTACAGTATGCCGATGATCTGGCTTTGTATGTCACCTCCGAATCCATTGAGGAAGCTGAAACACTTTTAAATTCTGCACTGATGTACCTAGAGGATTACTTAAATGACAATGGCTCAACAATTTCTGCAGCAAAAAGTAAATCTGTTGTATTCACCCAAAAAAGAACTATTCCCAACGTACACTTGAGATGCAACAATCAAATCATTCCTCAGCAGAATTCAGCAAAATTTTTAGGGCTCTGGTTAGACACAAGGTTAACTGGTGTTCCTCACTCTGAACAAGTGGCTACTAAATGTGAGAAAAATATGAACATCCTCCGATCCCTTTCTGGTGTATGGTGGGGCTCCCATCCTTTTTCCAAAAAGTTGTTATACAACTCTATAATACGCTCACACTTTGATTATGCAGCTTTTCTATTGGAGCCTGGCAACAAATCTGCCCTAGACAAACTGTCCAGAATACAAGCCAAATGCCTTCGCACTATTTTAGGTGCAATGAAATGCTCTCCCACCAATGCGGTCCAAGTAGAATGCGGAGACCCTCCTCTCCCCCCTGCGTAGGCAATTCTTGGCAGACAGATATTATACTAAGCTGCTTCAAAACTCAGACCATCCTCTTTGGCCTAAATTGCATGAACTTCTGAGACTTACTCCACCCCACAATGTTATATCCCAAATCAAACTCCCATGCCTCCTCCGTAGCCACTCAAAGTTTTCAAACCTTCCATTCCAAATTGCTAATTTCCCCTATTAACCCTTTATTTTCCACCAGTTACCATGCTTTAACTTTCCAGCCCCATGTTATTCTAAATCTGGGTTTAGACAAAGACTCTCTTGATCCCAACAAGACTTTCTCTAAAATTATGGGTAATAAGTGGACTGATTGGCTAACAGTGTTTACGGATGCCTCCAAACTGAATCATAATGGTGATGTTGGTTCTGCTGTTTGGATCCCTAAATACAGAATAGTTCTTAGTAACAAGTGCCCCCACTAGCCTCAGTTTTCACTGGTGAGGCCACGGCTATTCTTGAAGCCATTCATTATGTCACATCACACTCCATCAATAAAACCATCATACTGACTGATTCTAAGAGTTGTCTGCAGGCACTCTTGGCTAATCAGTTCAAATGTAAAAATAAATATCCCATAATACTTAAAATTAAAGAGAGTCTCTTAAAGTTCCATGAATTAGGCTTACAAATAGTGTTAGCATGGATCCCTGGACATGCTGGCATATCAGGTAATGAGTCTGCTGATTTCCATGCCAAACAGGCTACTATCTCCGGAAATAAGGATCATTACCATGTTTACTCCCGATATATCCACAACATGCCAACCTAAGCTGCTTGAAAGCTGGAACTCAGTCTGGACCAGAACAAAGACAATAACAGGCAAATTTTACGGACAAATACAACCATCTATCCCCCTAAACCCTGGTTTTTAAATTTAAGACCATCCCCAAACAGATTACATCCACAATTTGCCGCCTGCGGTTGGGTTTTGCTTGCACGCCGGTGTTCCTCTCTAAAATAAGAATACGCGATAGCTCTCTTTGTGAATGTGGCTTAGCAGACGGCACTACCGATCATATTTTCTTTGAGTGTGATAGATCTCAGTCCTCCCTTTACAATTTGATCCCTCCTGACCTTCCTCGTCCCTCTAATTTCTCCAATCTTCTCCCTCTTGTTTTTACCCCTTTTGTGTATGTCCTAAGTAAATATATCCATAAAAACAACATCAAACTATGACTTGTTTTGTTTAAATTGTGTATATATCATAATATGTGTCTTAACTATTTTATAAGAAACTAGCGACCCGCCCCGGCTTCGCCCGTGGTACATATATATATATATATATATAACCTACAGCGTTCAAGGATTACGAACATATGAAAGAACGGTGAACGATTTTTTTAAATCGGTCCAGTAGTTCCCGAGATTAGCGTGTTCAAACTATATATATGCTATAGGCTACTTTTGATCCCCAAATTATCGTGCTGTTTACTGGGTCAGAAGTGACACCTGTAGACATCTGGCGGGGATAACTAATTAAATGACGATTGATCAGTTTTCGACCGGAGAGGAAAAATGATTAAATTACTAAAATGGCTATTAAAAAATAAGGGTTGATCGTAGAAGGGTGAAAATTGATGGATTGTATGTATTTTTGTATGTTGTATCATACAAAAATAGAAATTAAAAATTTTGTCTAAAAAATAAATAATAAAATTTAGGGGTGGACTACCCCTAACATTTAGGGGGATGAAAAATAGATGTTGGCCGATTCTCATAGATACCGGATAAGCACAAAAAATTTCATCAAAATCGGTCAAGCCGTTTCGGAGGAGTATGGCAACGAAAACTGTGACACGAGAATTTTATATATTAGATAATATCTTTTTATGTCTATTTTGTGATGTCATGTTTGTGTTTGTCCATTACAGTTACATTTAAAATATATATATAAGTAACCACTAACAAAGTACTTGAGTGTACACTTCACCGATCATCTGAACCAACAACCCTGCCCCATCACTGAACATATGCCAGAAGTCTGCCATCAAACTGAAGACTATCTGAAGTGGACCGATCATCTGAATCAAGACTCCTATCTCTTCAGTGAATAAAAGTCCAGAAGACCATCCTAATGTTGAAACGCTAGACACTGGCGAAATTACGGTGACACTACCGAATGGAAGCCATTACAAAAAGTTGAAGTTGAAGTTGTATTCTGCTTGTTGAGCCCTTTCATTTGATACCCATATTGATGGGATTAATAAAACATAAATTATCCGCCATTAATTATAAATAAATGATACCGCTAGAAGCGTCTTGAAACGCTCTTGAGAGTAAATGGCTCAAACGGGTAAAAGTAAGGCGGCACTTCATATGCCGAAACATAAACACCGCACTTATGTAACCTGACACCCGTTTTCCCGCCAAATTTGTAAAACGCGAAAAGCGGCCAGTGTATCAAGCGGTTAAATAAGTATCCCCGTATAGTTAGAAATTATAAAATTGCTGGAACAAACGTTTATCGACTCCATTTCAAGTGTCTAGATACAAAGTTTCATGGTTTTATCTTCAATAATATTGAACTTCCAGACTTTCACCCCCAATTCCACCCCCGTAGGTACTACAGTTCGAAACTACAAAACTGCTAAAACATACATTTTATGGTTTCGTGTTAAATATCTAGACGTAAAGTTTCATAGTTCTTCAACAATGACGAAGTTTTCCATATAAACTTTCATCCCTTATTTTAACCCTTTCAACCCTTTTTTTTCGGAACAAAAGTAGCCTATGTCCTTTCTCGGATCTATTCTATCTATGTATCAAATTTCATCAAAATCTGTTGGTTGGTTTAGGCGGTAAAGACGGACAGACAGACAGACAGACAGACAGACAGAGTTACTTTCGCATTTATAATATTAGTATGGATTACTTCCAGTGTTTCCACAATGAGGGGAACTTCCCCTTTTGAGGGGAAATTAGGGTCCAGAGGGCAATAAAAAGGGGAAAGAGATGTAAAGGGGAAATCATGCCTAATTAAACAAACACAAAAACTTCGTCATATTGAGGAAAATTTTCCTATAATGAGGCGTTTTCCGACGAGAAAAAAAAATTGGTTCCAAAAACGACGATAGGAGCCGCTTGTAAATTTTAGATTGCGATGTCAATGTCAAAAGCCACTGAGCGACATAGTGAGGTCCACTGGGAACGCTGAACTTAGCTCGCATACCTGTGTCGAACTAGTTCGCTCCCATCTTTCGTTCGTTAGGTCTTTTTTAAATATTTAAGAAGACAATATTGCAATTGTTTTGTTCATACTGCGCTCCAATATTTAACTATTTCATATAATGTAAAATACAAAAAATTCACATGAATTGAGAAAAGTTCCGGCTGGTCTCGTCGGGAGAATGGCAACTGCCGATTGGTATCCTATCGTTTCGAAGATAATAATATGTACGTAATGCCGCTAACTTAAAACGGAAAACTTCGTGAGGAAACCGACATGTACCTAGAATTCTTCGAGGTCATGACTGTGTCATCAGTGTGGATTGGTACACTGCGCCAGCGTGGTGGATTATGGGTATGACTCTCTCTTTGCAAAAGAATGCCCGAGTCCCAGCAGTGGGAACAATTAGTGGGCTGCTTAAATTATGCTTTTGCTACCTGATCGTAGATGTCTACGATTGTTATTATTTGCTATTGTTGTTGTGTTGTTGGTTGCTATTGCTTAATAACATCTGTAAAATCGGAAACGCTTTGTGTACATGTATTAAATTCAAGAGAACTATATTTTGTCTGATTTAAAAATTTCACCAATCTCAATATACGGATATTGTCAAAACCTTAGATTCGGATAGAAATGTTAAGTTATGTTAGACGTAACATAAGCTCCATCTATGATTTCTTTGTTTTTATCTCTTCAAAATGTCTAGACAATCTGTATCTAGAAAAAAATACGTGGTAGAAGTGAACTTTCTTTAGAACTTTCTTTTTACTGTCGCTTTTTCGTTTCATTGATTTTCAAATTACAACGATGCTAAATAAATGTTCACTACAAAATACGAAGTCTAATAAAATCGTTGAATACGTAACATACAATTCGGGTAAGAGTGAACTAAATCAGTCACTGGACCATGCGGCATTACTGAACAATAGTGGATCGCCGAAAAATAACCGTCACGGAACAAGATAATCGATGAGCTAATTCGCATAGTTCACTAAAACTTAAGGAGTGGTTCTCTATACTCGTCGGGATATTAGTTACCAATGTCCCAACACTATTATTTTTTTATTTATTCTTGGCCATGGATACATTGGATACTAGTCCTTCAGTCGTCGAAAAATATTTTCGTTTCAGTGTTGCCATTTATATTTTTTAATCTTCCTTTTACTTTTGCTTTATATGTGTCTCTGCACCGAGAGTTTTAAAGATTTTTATTGAATTATCAATTTAATTGACTATTTTTATTCCCAATATCTTAACATTAAAAAAGAAGAAAAATTGTTTATGTATAAAAATTTTTCACCGAGTATTTAGGGTTTATAGAAGGTAAACAAACCAAACACATTAGCTGAGCTGAGAAGAAAATTATAATATATCCGCTCGCTTGCCCGTCGCTGCAAACCGCGCGACGCACTATGCCCCGCCCCCTGTAGCGTTGCTAACCAAAATGCCCGGGGAAAAATACTTGCACACCTCGCTATGCCCCGCGGATTTTACGCCTGCGGCGCGCGAGTCGGGATTCACGCAATCGTTCCTTGTGAATCAATTTGTTTTGAAAGATTATAAAGTGTAATATTTTTATGTTTAACATGAAACTAGCTATACAATGTTATCTTTTGTTTCTCCGTGTACAACTCTGGTGCAGAGTTATGGTGTGTTGAAATTGAGATAGCGCGTTTTAAAGCTCGTCTTTTTAAAAGCTCATAAGTACCTCTAAAATTAAAGCTATGACATATGGGGTTTAATATTTGATTATGTTTGTTATCTGTCGTTTGTTTGTTGAAACTAAATTTAATAGTAATATCAGAATAACTAACGTACACACCCCGCACTGAATCAACACTCAATGACAAGATTGACAAGGAACGTATTTTTTTAATTTCTTTTCTTTTTTCTATGACTTTCATACTGTACTGGGATTAATATGACGGGAAATTTAACATAGAAACGGGATAAATAATACAAAGTAAGCCTTAGAGCGATAAAGACGAGTATATTTAACTTTTTCCACCGCGGGAGCCATGTTAACCACAGGTTGACACGGGCATTTTAGCATGCCGCGCCATGTCAACTACTAGTTGACTCGGGCATAATGGACTGCATCGCGATGTTAACTACTAGTTGACACGGGCATTTTAGCGTTTGGGTTTTGTTAACTACTAGTTGACACGGGCAAGCAAGCGGTTATCTAAAATAAGTGATGTGTTTGGGAAACCTCCAACATTTTTAGTTATCGCAAATCATTTAGATTTACACTTTTTCCCTGAACATTGGGAAGGGCTTCATAGTAATTACACTTTTGAGAGTCTGTGGTACAGACAAATCTTTTTGAAATTCCACTACCGCCATCTAGTGCGTAATTTGGAACTATTTTTGTCTCGTCGGAAAACGGCTCATTAGTCAGATATCTGTTCAAATTTTTTTCAATATGGCGATGTTTTATTGAGATTGGTTGCAATTTTAAAATTTGTTGAATCTCTCCTGAGGGGGTGCCAGAACCATACCAGAATAAGTTTTGAGGGGAAAAAAAATGGAAATCTTAATTGAGGTGAGGGGAAAGGAAATGATTAAAGTGGAAACACTGATTACTTCCTCTGTGGATTTATTTTATTGTTCCATCTTATCTTCCATCCGTTGATCCGTTCATTGGAAAAATAAAATGAGAGTGGAAAATTAAATTTTCTAAAGTGGGCGTAGTACCTGTGTGCTGTGTGTTTAAAATTCTGAAAACGAAACAACTTAGCTGCTGTGTGCTGTGTTCTTTTATGTAGAATTAAGTTGCATTCATGCAAATTTGAACGTCTTTCATACTAAATATTGTTCAGTAGTGTCACAAATCAAGATGCTAAATCAATATATGAAAGAGCTTGAGCAGGTAAGTAGAATATTTTATGTTTTCAGCTAAACTTGTAAGAACTGATAAGATAGCTACAGGGATTTTACAATTATACAGCTAATGTTAGCCAGATCTAGAAAACCAAAGGTTTACAGGGTAATTCATGGTGTAAAAATTGTTTAACATTTTATTTTTGTGAAGTTTGTGTAATAAAATCAACATCGACACGATACTCTAATTACCGGGGCTATCAGTTATCTTTGCTTTAGATATTAATGTGCTGGATATAGGATATAAGATGCGTTGGGGTAATTCCAGACAGATTTTTGACTAGTTAGCATAGTCTTGCGATTTATTTAATTTCTGGAGATCAATGTATGTCAGATCTACAAAATAAATCTACAATTCTTAACGGATAGACAGAGTGTAAGTGTGAATTTTGTCTGCCTTACAGGTTTAATAGTTTTTGTTGTAGACGTTTGCCAAAACAAACTTTATCTCTCATGATCACGATAACATATTTACCACCTAAGGGCAAGTTCGGACTGCAATTAATAGTAACCTTTATTGCTTATAAGACAGATTCCATAAGAAGAATACATCCAATCTTTCACTTGCTAAACTAAATATTTTGCATAATTTACTAATTCACACACAGCATATTTCTGATTTGCCGGAGCGATAAACAGAAACTATGGGTCGCAGGACGATAAAATGGCATCCTATTTAATCTTACGAGAGTTTGAAAATTATTCGAAATTAGAGAAAAATTTAATTCATATGGTCTTACCCCATATCCGATCTTACCCGAATGCACCTTATGCTTAGTTAGTTAGTTTGGCGGGGCCTTTTCCGCACCTAGCCTCTTTAGTTGGGCCATTGTGCGTGACTCATACTTCCCTTTCCTACTCCAACCAGCCTAAGCAGTCCCAGAAAGCAAGCATCCGATTAAGGTTGCAACAGGCATCCGGAACAGACGACGGGGATTGGAGGAATTCTGCCCGTTGATTTGCCACACTTCTGCATTCCATGAGTACATGCTGTGGCGTTTCTTCTTCCTCCATGCATCCTCTACATAGAGGACTGTCTGTTACACCTATGGTAAATAAGTGCTTGTTTAAGGGACAGTGACCAGTTATTATACCTATAACTTTACGAATTTTGTCCCTGTTTAGTCTGATGAGGTTGCGGGCAAGTTTTTTAGATGCTTCCGGAATAGCATTTTTTGTTTGCATGCATCCTTCATTGTTATTCCATTCTGTTAGATGGGCTTCTTCAGTATTTCTACGCAGCCATGTTTTATTTGAGCCTGGGGTATAGGCATTAGTGGTTCCGGTCCATGTACCTTTGTCTTTGCTCCCTTTTGGCCAGTTCATCTGCTGCGTCATTACCTAGTGAGTCGCTATGTCCTTTAATCCTTTGGAGGGTTACTTTGTTCATACCCGCTATGGATTGGAGTGCATTGTGGCATTCCAGTATCAGGACAGAGCACCTTATGCTTATATTATGACTATAGTAGGACAGTATGCCTAGGTATCACATATTTTTCAGATAATTTAGTTTTGCTATTCGATCTTATTCATTTGATTGTGTAAAGATATTAAATAGAGGGAAAGTTTGTCTATATAACAGATCATAAAGAATTGTAAAAGCACATCAAAAGTTATGATGGAAATGAAATGAAAAGTGACTATTTTACAAAATCAGCTCTGTTATGTGGAAATTTAAACTTGGCTAAACCAATAGAAATTAGAAACTATACAGTATCACAATATTCACAGTATAACATTCAAAGTATTATATATACAGTTATTCAGTAGGTACATGTAAATCTAAACTGCAAGTGTGAAGCTCTACTCAATTGAAACGGCCAACCCTAAAATGAGACAATCTTCTTAGCATTCCATGGATTTACCGTGCGGGTGCCGGGTCCATCGTGTTGCAGAGAGAGAAATCCTGAGTAGATCCCGAGACTCGTGACACGTGTTTAGGTTTTAAGGGGCCCCTTTCCAAAGCACATCAACACTCACCTTCACTACTTGTGTTTCTCTCCCTGCCCAGCTAAATCTTATATGAACCTACTAGTGCAGCTTTAGATACTCATTCTAGTATAAAACTTACTGCACTTCTGGACAAGCCAAGGTCTTTCAGCAGGTTATAGAGAGATTTTGCTGGTATACCTCTCGCTCCGTCTCGCTAGCCATTTTTTGTTAATTTGTTTAGAAGGTTGTAAAACTTATTTTATTTCATTGTGTGGTCTTTAGGTATATAGGTTTCCCACAGTACAGTAAGTTCTACAAGGACTATAAACCAGTGGATCCATAAAAAATGCATTTTATAATAAAACAAAGTTTGTGATAAGAATGTATGGATATCAAAATAAATATCTAAGAGGACATATACAAATATCTTTATTGCAGGTATCTAAGATACGATGATTCAAAATATTTTAAAAGTTGACCCATACAAACTGGCCTCTTTGAGAGGCATGCAGTATGCCTGGCAAGACAATTTGTTCTAGTCTTAAGTTATATAACCAAAAAAAATTATATAATAGTCAGCTGTGTACGGTACACACCGTCAGTTTCTGTCCCTCGATTTATGGACTGTAAGATTTAAATTTATGGACTGTAAGATTTAAATTTATGAAAAGAAAAGAGGTGAGAAATAATTATTCTTTCAACAAACGGCAATGAGAGATAGAAGATTTTCCACCAACCTTTTAACCGCTCCCGCCTAGGGCACCACAATAATGCCTCAGGAGATCTCCTTGCCGAATTGTATCATGAAGCCCCAGGGCTTCACGAGGTTTTCGTGAGAGGTGTGTAGCTGCTTCTGTCGTCAACGTGTGACTGCCGGTCAACGGTCGCAGCCGCAAGTATTGGAGGGAATCTCTAACTACCCTCATGCCATTTATAAAGATCGAACAAGCTGATTAAAGTCTTCTTCTTCCTCGTCTTTATTTCATTTCTGGTTTTTATTTAGTTATGTTGTATAATTAAAACAGAAAAAATGAAAAATCACACAACCTTCGGATTCTAATAGTATTGAAGTACTTATTCTATGGCGTCTTTCGGAGTTAATTCTTTCAGAAGACATGTTATCTTCACATTGCAAAACCAGTCACTTGTAAACTGACTTAAAGCAAAATGTGAATGATTGGTGATGAGTAGTTAGTAGTTAGTATTTTAACTACTAAATTACTCGCTTCTAAACTAAAGTTACTAGTCTAATGTAAACTAGCCTTTTTATTGGCCTTAGCCAGTTTTATGTTTATCCCGTACTTTTATTTTGAACTGCTAAGGTGAGGTGAATGTTGGATTTGTTCATTTATTAAATTTATGATGTAGGTGAGCTGTTTTTCTGATGTGTGCCAAAAATTAAAATTATTTTAATAAAAAGATTTTAATGATTGTGTTTGCCTTTGTATTTATTTATTTTTAACCCCTAACCAAAAAAGGGGTGTTATAAATTTGACGTTGATGTCTGTCTTTGTGTGTGTGTCTGTCTGTGGCACCGTAGAGCTCAAACAGATGGGCCGATTTCGATGCAGTTTTTTTATTTGAATGTTAACATCCGTGTGGATGTTTTTAACTATGTTTGGTTAATATCGATTCAAGATGGACGCTTCCGCAAAATGGCGGACAAAATATTTCTTCACAATATGGGTATCAAATGAAAGGGATTGAATAGTAGAATACTGTACACTATAACAAATTTCAAATCCAAAATGGCCGCCACCACAAAATGGTGAATTATATGTATTATTTTTTCACTACTACCATAATATAGGTATCAAACGAAAGGGCTTGACTAGTAGAATACTTTGTACTATGACGAATTTCAAATCCAAGATGGCAGCTACCACAAAATGGCGAAATACATTTCTTTTTTGCACAACTCTCTTAGTATGGTATCAAATGAAAGGGATAGAATGTTAGACAGATAACAAATCCGAGGTAATCGGGGGTTAATCAAAATTATTAATTAACAAGAACAATCTTGTTAGCTGTAACTAATATCCAAGTTCCAGCTAAGTTAGCTGTAACTAATATCCAGCTCAATAACATTAGTGCGGTGCCGGTCCCAAGCCCGGGTAAAGAGGGAGGGCACTAGGGGGGAGGGATGGGGTGCACGGTATTTCAAATCATCACTTGGTATGCTGTGCACAACATCCCGCCTCGCGGCAGCCCATGGCCGGCGTGTTAGGTGGAGATTGAGGCCGCCCTTGTGTTTCTCGGGCAGGCCCGCTCACCACCTACATGTGAAATACTGGGGAAGTAGCTCAGGGCACCTGCTTTCACACAACACATGGCGCCCATCTAATGTAACAAGATCTTCAGTTGCAGATTACAAAAAAAAAGAAGATAATTGAAATGGAAGGTACAGATAAAGAAATTGTTGTGCCATGCGATCCGGCTAGCGACCGGCGCTCTGCGGTACCCGGGCTGCAGAGTGACAAATTGGCTACCGAAGGCGACGGCGGGTGGAGTCCCAGGCTCTGCCGGCTGCTGCTGCTACTGGGGCCGCACCTGCGACGAAGGAGACGGCTGCGCAAAAAGATGGACCTGGACCAGTGCAGAAGAGGAAGCGCCCTGGACAATCCAGAAGGAAGATGCTGCGACTTCGGCAGGAGGAGGCGCGCTCTGAAGCTGTGTTGGGCGCGGAAGGTACTGGGCGAGGTGGTAGCGGGGCTTCAACGCCTAACTACACCTTGCCACACAAATCCGGTGGCAAAAACCACCGCAAAAAACAATCAGCCTACCTAAAAGAGGAGGCAGAAAGGGCGGATGCCATCAACCGCAGCTTGGTAGGCATCGCAAAGTTGTCTGGGTTGACGGAACTTGCGCCTGCTGTCGTGGCGTGCATGGACCGAATAAACCCTGGTAACACGGTAGGTGCACTCGTTGATGGGGTGCCGGGCCCGAGCTCAGAGGTGACGCCCTCCCACTCGGTCCTTCCCGTTAGGGATAGTGTGCCGGGCGGATGTGTGGCTGGATCCAAAGATGTGACGGACCGCAAACATAGCCAACGAGTGCAACCAGTGTACAATACGGCAAATGCCGAAACCATAAAAGACCTCGTAATGAGGAAACTACAAGAGAATAAGCCGACAACAGCACAAGAGGTTGCAAAAGGTGGCGGCGAGGTCCTACTCCCAAGTGTGCCTCTGCAGACACCCTTCCATCAGGACAGGGTCGTCGGCGGGGTGTGCAAGGGATGCGATGGTATCTCAACCACACCGACTAGGACCGAAGTGATGTTTGAGGCTAAGGAAGGAACTAGTTCTGACGCGGAAGTGGCACGGGCAACTAAACGTCAAAGAAGTTCTGACCAGGTGTCACCAAAGCCTCGCCGCAGCAGACAAAAAATTTTGCCTGGCTAGCGGGTCCACTAATGATGGTGCAGGGTTGGGTGAAACCGACGGAACTTTAATCGGAGGAGAGGGGCAGCAGGAAGTGTCGTATGCCAGTGCTGTCAAACGGTACCGTGTGGTGGTACAAGACCTAAATGGCATCAGGATGGACAACCCTAAAGCTACTCTGCTCCGTAAGTCCATTGATAAAGCGCAGTATGAGCTCTTTAAAGCGAATAGGGCGGTCCCAAAGCACAAAAGAAGGCTACCGGTGTTTGGACAGCGACTGGCCAGACTGCTTCACGGATGCCTAAAAATAACACCCTGTGACGACTTCTCACTTGCGTGGCTCGTCTCGACTCTCGAAAAGATGCCGCTTTTGTGGGAGGGTTCCGGGGGTTTCCAGGTGATACCCGAAAGTGAGTTGCCTAAGTACCACACTGGGATCATCTACGTACCGGACTTCAACGATAAAAAGGGATGACCTCGAGAGATGGCCGTTCATCTTGAGAGAATTTCTTTCGGAATTGAACAGATCCTACAATATAGAAGGCTGGCCGGTCTTCAAACATATAGTACGACAGAAAGGTCAGACCTTTAATCACATTCTCGTGATGGGTATCCCGGCAGTAGATGTAGAAAATCTAAAGAAAACGAACAACCGCCTGCACTACACTACTGGTTCGGTGTACGTAAAAGTAAAAGAAAATAAGATCGGGGTACCAGCGAGACCAAAGGCAGAGGCTGGGAGGGTCGCCAGCACCGCGACAAGTGGTGAAGGCACTTCCTCTGCGGCTGTAACCAGTGCGGAAGCGGTACCCCCAGAAGATAAGGACTGGACTAGGGAGGAAGTCGACCGTCTTCTGGAAGTGGATGACGAGGGCGAGGAGGATATCACAGGCGATATTATGGGCCTGACAATCTTCTCGCCCCTGTCACTCATGGACACGGAGCGGGAGGGCGCTGACTCTGTCCACTCCCTAGACAACTAAAGTAGGTTAGGAGTAATTTCACTTTCATGTTTTAAAAATGGCTCTTAAGAATGCAAATAATAAAAATAAAGATAAAATCAACAATCATAACTTTAATACAGCTAGGGGTTCGGAATCGCTAGGAAATGAGAACACAGTCTCAATAAATATCATACAAACTAACGTCCAACACAGTATCACAGGCTCCAACACCCTGCGAAGGACGCTGGAGGAACAACCTAACACGATAGCACTGGTCCAGGAACCATACCTTTACCACGGCAAGGTGAGCGGGTTTACAGCCCTTAAGGGCAGCGTATTTGCGGCTCCAATTCAAAATAAAACTCGTACCTTTATATATGTACCCAAACATCTAAAAGCGTCGTTGGTAACACACTTGTGTACAGATGACCTAACGGTAGTAAGACTAGATACGGGCCTACAAAATAGGCTCGGCTCCATCTTCCTGGCCTCAGCATACTTCGATGGAGAACTAACTGCACCACCACCCGAACTAGAAGAACTAATACAGTTCTGCGACACCAACAAAATAGAATGTGTTATCGGCTGTGATGCAAACGCACACTGTACTGTGTGGGGCTGCCCTGACACAAACGAGAGAGGTAAAGACGTGTTAGACTTTGCCCTCAGACACAACCTCAACATCTTAAATAAAGGAGCAGAACCGACATTTGTCACTTCATGGGCCAAAACCATTATAGATATCACGGCAGCAACATGCATAATTGGCGAACTGATTAGCGATTGGCGTGTAGCGACGGATGAATATTCTGGCTCAGACCATCAAAGGATAAGGTTCAGCCTGAAGATAAGTAAACGTAAGCCACGGACTTACAGAAATCCGAAAAAACTGACAAATGCCTTTTCTCAGAAACACTCGAAAAATCATGCCCAGAAAATACCGAGGCAAACAATGAAAAGAGCTTACAACAAGTAAAATAGAAGAAACGGTAGACTTTCTAACCAAAACTCTAATTAAAAGCTTTACATCCTCATGTCCTCTAAGGACCGAAAACACCGATACTTTGAGCAAAAAGATAGATGGTGGAACAAAGAACTCGGTAAACTGAGAAAGAAAGCAAGACACTATTTTAATAGAGCTATGAACACCAACCAAGACCAGGACTGGCAGGAATATAAAAAAAATCACGACATAGGTTGAAAATAGAAATAATCAAAAGTAAGAAAATATGTGGCGTAAATACAGCAGCTCAATTCAATCGGAGAGTGAGACTGCTAGGCTAAGAAAACTGCTATCAAACAACTCTCAAACCAAACTGGGAACGTTAAAGAAACCTGACGGATCATTCACCAAATCCGAACAGGAACAATTTGAACTACTTCTACAAACCCACTTTCCCGACTGTCGACTAGAGTCGGAAGGAGGGTGGGAAAAGCCAAACACACCACAAACCTAGTAGGGAGGACTGGGACTTTGCATCATCTATAGTCACTGATGAGGCGTTGGCCTGGGCGATTAGCACATTCCAACCTTTCAAGGCTGCTGGACCTGATGACATCTTCCCGGCTCTTCTACAATGGAGTATGAGTAAAACCAAACACACCTCGCAGCCTTATATAAAAGCTGTCTCGCATGGAAGTATATCCCTAAATCATGGAGAGAAGTGAAAGTAGTATTCTTGCCTAAACCAGGCAAATCAGACTACACAAACCCAAAGTCATTTAGGCCCATTAGCCTTAGCTCATTCTTCCTTAAAACGCTAGAAAGACTATGTGACAAGTATATTCGAAATGGTCCGCTACGGGATAATCCAGTTCACGCAAACCAACACGCATACCAATCAGGCAAATCGACCGAAAGCGCTCTACATCAGGTAGTTCACAAAATTGAAAGCGCAATAGAAAAGAAACAGTCATGCTTGGTAACCTTCATTGATATTGAAGGAGCCTTCGACAAAACGACTTTTACGAGTATAGAGGAAGGACTAAAGCGACATGATGTCGACGATAGAGTGAATGGATGGATCACTAAAATGCTGTCAAGTAGAGCAGCCAACATAGAATCTTCGACAGAGTCTCGCTGCGTACTCACAAGGGGATGCCCGCAGGAGGAGTAGTATCTCCTCTTCTATGGGTAATTGTAGCAGATGAGTTGATCGGGCTTCTAAACAAAGAAGGTATAACTACCGTCGCATATGCTGACGATTTAGCAATCATGGTCTCAGGGCTCTGCGAATCGACTTTATGCGAAAAAATGCAAAGGGCACTCAAAATACTCGAAAAGTTTTGTGGTAATCGAGAACTCTCCGCTAATCCAAACAAAACAGAGATGGTGTTATTCACGCGCAAAACCAAAATACCAAAGTTAAAACTCCCACCTTATTTGGAACGCAATTAACGTTTAGTAAAGAAGTAAAGTACCTTGGTATGGGTTAGACAGTAAGCTACTGTGGGAAGACAACTGGACCACGTAACCACAAAGGCTACAAACATATTATGGCAGTGCACCAAAGCTATTGGTAGAGACTGGGGACTCAAACCGAAACTGTGTCGATGGATGTACACAGTAATAGTTCGACCAGCACTCACTTACGGCTGTGTAGTGTGGTGGCCAAGAACCAATCTAGTAACTACAATCTCTAAATTGCAAAAGATGCAACGTTTAGCATGTTCATTAATCAGCGGTTGTGCAAAATCTACACCGTCGGAAGCACTGGACATAATACTTGGCCTGCCACCACTCCATCTCTACATACAGCAAGAGGCGATGGCGGCTGCGCTAAGAATTAAATCGACAGAACAATGGAAAGGTTCAGGGATTCCCACAAACCACTGTAAGATCCTAGATCGTGCGAAGATAGTTATCCCAGAGGTATGCCATGGCACAGACCGTATAGCTAGCACATATTTAGATGGGAAAAATTATGGGTTAGTTACAGAGGAATATTCCCAAACAGACACTGCTGAGAAAAGTAATAATGCATGCAACATTTTCACAGATGGCGCTAAAAATAGCATGGGAGTTGGGTGTGGATACCACTCACCAGAGCTAGACCTGGTAGAATCGCTAGCTCTAAATAAAACTACAACAGTACTGCAAGCGGAAGCTGTGGGCCTCCTGTTAGCAGCTAAATCAGTCCTTAAAAAAGAAATACACAGCAAAGCAATGGGGAACCCACTGGAACTTAAGTTTATAACGGACAGTGCAGCCACCATTTATGCATTACGAAAACCCACAACCAGATCAAGAGTGATTGCAGAGTGCCATTCTATCCTACAGCGCCTCGCACTCACTCATACTGTCACAGTTGAGTGGACAAGAAGCCACGGAGTTTGCCGTGGAAATAATAAAGCGGACATGCTTGCCAAAGAAGGTGCAAAGAAGAATATCAGGGCAGACATAGCAGAGCTGTGCAAGCCAACTGCTTCAGAAACACGGAATCTGCTATGTCTACACATAGAAAAGAACAACAAAAACTATGGGATAAATCTACTAAATGCAAACACACAAGAACTGTGTTCCCGCTCATAGAAAGAAAAGTAACAAATAAGCTGCTGAATCTGACAAGATCTGATCTTCGTCTGATGATAGGTTTAATCACAGGCCACTGTGAGCTGAACTATCATCTCCACAAAATAGGATCTACCGACAGTCCCTATGCAGGGGCTGTTTGTTGGAGAATGAAACTGTGGAGCATGTGCTTTTGCGCTGTGAAGCCACAGGAAGTATTAGATCAAGATCGGGACTACTTGTAGAAAATCCAAATCAATTATGGGAACGCATTACATCTGACGAAATGGGACTGGAACTGTTATGCCAGCGACCCAAGGCCGTCCTCCGCTATTTTAAGGAGCTTGGCTGGTTTGGGTAGGCTGGCAGGGGGGAAGTGCACAATACACCCCTAGCGGGACGTCAGTGCAGGCCAATCACCCCACCCTGAATTAGAATTAGAATTAGAATTAATATCCAAGTTTTATGTTATGAGTATAAAGTAGGTAGTATGTTCTTTAACACATTGGCAGTCCCAGTACAAAGTTATGAAATGCAGAGATTTAGAGGTTTAGATGCGCCCTCACAAGCTTCAGGCGCACGGAATTATGTCATCATCGGGAAGAGTGAGCTCACTCTTTCCATTATAGTTGGATAAAAGCCGTGAATGCCGCACATTTAAAAAACTATATCACTCTTATCTTAAGTAGGATAAAATCATATATAAATGGCTTGGTGAAGAGTTAACTGGGACAAACATTATGGCGTTAGATTTTTATACATATATTAAGATATTATGTAAAGTGTAAATTTCTAGCATTCCATCCAAAGATTTATTTTTAAGAATTAAAAAAAGTTCCAGTACTTGATTTTGTTCATTTCAAATAAATATATAATAGAATCCCTATTGTTTCATAAATATTATAAAAATGTCAATATATGGATGTTTGTTGCTCAATCAGGTCGTAATGTATGAACGGATCGGGCTGAAATTTGGATTACAGTTAGATTGTAGTCTGGAAGAACACATAGGCTACTTATCCCAGGAAAATAATGGGAACGGGAACTACGCGAGTAAAACCGCGGGGCATAGCTAGTATTATTATATAATTATTATTGAAGTACATATTAAGTAGATAATAATTAATTGCTGTAAAACAAAACTTTGTTTTAGGATCCCTTTGATCCTGACGAGTTTGTTGAGAGAATGGTGAGGCGCAGCATGCAAGAGTCCCGACTTCAAGATGACCAGTTTGATCCAGAAATGATACATGATATATTTACTCAAGCGATACAGGATTTAAAGGTACATATATTATACAATTATACTAGCAGCCCTTTCCAGTTTGGCTCGGATAATAGCTTAGATTCCTAGATACCAACTGCAGCGCCATCTGCCGGCTAACGAGCTGATTTGTGAATATAAATCATTCAGGGCGCCACCCAAACGCATCCGAAAACATTAATTCAAATCAGTCCAGCCATTTAGGAGGAGTTCAGTGACATACACAAAATACACACATTCAGTAGAATATCAATAATTATAGTAAATTATGGCACTAGTGTGTAAAGTTGGTGATTACCGCTGAGGCCGAAGAAAAAAATTATCAGTTGTCAAAAAATACGCGCGCATCTAATAAAGGCGACCAGCCACATACTGAAAAAATTAGGTTTCTTTTTTTGTCTATCTGCGCTATCCGCGTTTTAGGCACGTACAAAAAGTGGAATTTAAAGTTTTCTTATTACAAAGAAAATAAAAGTTAATATTTGAGTGAAAGTTTTATTTTTAAACATGTACAAGTTGAATTTGTCTGTTTAAATATGAAGTTGCATGAAGTGACCAAGCATTAGCTGCATTAAGTCATTTGTTCTAATAAACGCCATCTTTTTTGTATCAAAACTTTTTTAAGGACAAAGCAAATCAACCTATAAATAACCTAGTGAGTAATAATAATGAAAAGTCACAGTTTGATTATAGGTGTCATATACATGATTGCGGTGAAATATTAGAGCCACTCTATGATGAAGTGTGTGAAAAAATATATTATATTGAAAAGCTCAATAGCATTAATTATTTATTATTAAGTGCCACTAGGCACTGCAAAGTAACGAATTATTAATCAACAGTTAAAAATCTTGATGCCACAAAGTTCAAATTTATCAAGTTTTTATGGATTATTTCGGGAGTGTGCAACTGATCTGCATGATCTACTAATACCTTGCCCTTTTTTGTATTAGACTGCTCAGAGCTAGAAAACCGACATCATGTCATGGCTAATGTTCCAAAGACTTTAAGTGAAAAGGTTTTGTAATAATTTAAATTGTGTGTACTTTGTTTGAGTGGGTGTTCCCTGATGGTTATAATCTGGATGTCTTGAAGTCTTGAGTGCCTCGGTAGATCTCATTGTTACTTAACATCAGGTGAGATGACAGTCATGTACAAGACAACTATCAATAATAAAACAAATTCAAAGACTAAAAGTATTTCGACAAAGATTGTATAATACTCTAAATTTTAAATTTATTTTATTGAGTCTCATGTTTTGTTGTGTTTATGTAATGTTCAGAGAATAGCTATAACCTATATATAACCAGACATTACCAACTTCCACTTTTTCTAACATAACAATAGACAGTAGGTATGTAGGTATTACTAACAGTTTATGATAAAGTGACACTTCAATTTCTGTTCAAAATTGTGTTTTGGTTAAATAATGCTATTATTGTAAAGGTTCTACAAGAACGCCAAGAGAAAAAATGTGCCAGATTACAACAAGATGTACTAGAGGAAGAAAAATTATATGGTGCTAAACTTGCCGAGATCATGGAACAGCATACTGTAAGTGTATCAGTAAATTATGGGGAAAATTACTTAATAACAGCTGTGATATTTCAGTGACACCAATTTTTCAAGCTAGAAGTGTAAGTCGACCTTCAATCAAAGACTGCTTGCAGCTTGGTGTATGTTTCCAAAACCAGGTTTCAGAAAAAAAATAATTTAAATAAAAACTAGGGATGGGCCGAATGTGGTTTGAACCGAATACGAACTTCGGCCGAACATTCGGTAAAAATGAAAAATTCGGCCGAATTTCGGCCGAACTTCGGTTTAATTTCGCACTTGCTGCAAATATTGCTAGATGTGCCCCGCCCGCGCTCCGCGCTTCCCCGCGGGACCGTTAGCCAGCTAGTCATTTGTAAAGACGTCACCAGCTTGTCACGTACTATTGTTTACATTATGCAAATTAAATTAATTGATTTTCGTGATTTTTGTTGGTTTTAAAGAAGTTGGTAGTTAAAAAGACCAATTTAAGTTTTTTGTTTGTCACGTATGATTACTTTTTCTAATTCAAATAAATGACTATGAGTAGGTATATCAGACTTTTTTTATTTCACTGTTACTACAGATATTTTGTTTTTTTCATTAATTTCTATTATGATAGTGCAAGTATATTTAGTGCAGAATGTTCGGCATTTTAACCGACATTCGGCCGAATGACGAAGTTCGGTTCAAGCTGCCGAAGTTCGGTTAAACCGAATGTAAAACGAATTTCGGCCCATCCCTAATAAAAACTAAACAATACACGTAAAAATAATGAAAATGTTGGTGGCCTTATTGCTATGAGATAGCTATCTCTTCCGCGCAACGTAATGGAAAAATAATAAACATATTATATTCATGGGCGTATAAAAAAAGTCAGACGTAGTCTCGCTAAAACAAAAAGTGTGTCCATCGAGTCGGCCACATAATATGCACGTGTGCGCTGTCACATACAGGCTGACACGCACACATCAGTGGGTCTTACACGCGCTACTTGTGTTTGTGTGCGTGTCATCCTATCACTGACAACCTGACAACGCACACGTGCAAATGTGGCCGACTCTAGTGACACAGTATTTGTTTTAGCGAGACTACGTCCGACTTTTTTTATGTTTTACTTTAATAGTAATTGTACTCAATGGTACTTGAGGTGATGAGGTCTCAATGGTGTACCATAGCCACTGCATATCTTATTAAGTGAGGATCTAAGTGCACGGTGAGACGAAAATCAATTAATGAGAAGATTCAATACAGAAACAATGTAGATATTATAACACATTTAATTAAGTCACGGGTAACTCACGTGTGATATATCGGTCCTGTCCGACTTAAGTTTCAGCCGCAATTGGCGGCCTTTTTCGGGAAGAGTGCACGAGCGTGATCGCTGACAGTTTGGCACTGCCAACTGTGACTTAATTAAATATGTGTAACAACCATATTAGTTTTCATACTCATCACATATGTTACCCATGTTTCAGCAATGTGTGAATGTGTTCAGCTCGCTAGACGAGCGCATGTCTCGGTGCGGGGGCAGAGCCCTCGACGTCGGCGAGAAGTTGGGTGCTGCGAGGGCGCCTCGGGCCCGAGCCGCAGCCGCTAGGGACTTGCTATCTCATCTGGCACATTTCCTGAGCCCAGGGCCGGTGATGGCTGATCTCTTCAGCGACACTAACAGGGTTTGTGTTCTGTAAAATACTGTAAATAAATGTTTACGTTTGTTATGTAAAATACTACCCTCAGAAATTAAAAAGCATAATTTATATGACTTGTATATTACTTTTGCTCCGTATTTTTAGCTTGTAGATTTAGAAGTTGCTTGTCATTAGAAAAAAAAATGTTACAGACGAAAATAGAAATAACATAAATAAGCAGTTAGCTGATGTAGGCTAGAATTTTATATACTTAGATATATACGGTTTAAGAAAATAAAAAATCACAACATAAATATATCTAACTAGCTGTACCCTGCCACGCTTCGCTGTGGCACATTATGATGCAAAATTAGATAAAAACAAATCTTGATGTGGATTATATATCATTGTAAAATTTCAGCTCGATCAGTGCAGAACTTTTTGAGTTTTTGAAGCGTACACAAACCAAACATATCATTTTTAAATATAGAGATGAACAAAAAACAAACGAAAGTGTATTTTGGAACCTTATAAACAAAACTAAGTTTTGATCATGTTAGCAAGATCAATTAATGCAGGCCCATGAAAAAAATTTATGGGTCATATGAACCACCTGGAGACCTATGTAGGATGATAGGAGGGTATAAAATAATAAGATTCAGCACTATGCCGTCACTTGAAAGCTGTCCAACTGAGTACAGGTGAAGATAGGGAGTTGCAACTCTCGATCATTTCTTCTTGTCGCGTGATTTTTGTACGGCGTTAAGGAATAATGGATAAGAAGAGGTAATGAAACTATAAAAATTAAAAAAATTAATTTTTTATTGTTATTTTTATTGGAAATTTTTTAATTCTCCGGCGATTTTCAGGGTAAATTTGGTCATTGGATTATGTACGGTATTAGCTCCATACAGTTTCAATACCTCTTCTAATCCATTATTCCGCAATAAAATCATGCGACAAGGAGAAATGATCGAGAATTGCAAGCCTCTATCTTCACCTGCATTCAGTTGCACAGATTTTAAGTAACGGCATAGTGCTAAATCTTAATATTTTATACCCTTCTATCATCCAACATAGGTCTCCTGGTCGTTCATTTGACCCATCAATTTTGTTTACGGGTCTGTAGTCTATAACTAGTTAGCATAAAAGTGCATATAGTACTGAAAGTTAGGGGTAAAACGATAATGCTACCAAGATGGGCCACATTACCCTAAAATAGAGGTTCCCAAACTTTTTTTTCTCGAGGACCACTTTCAAAATTTTACTATATTCGGTGGACCCCCTGCTGCTACATTTCTACTGTATTCACAAAACTTCAAAAATATCACAATAATTTGGGGGTGTTAAGAAGAAAAGAAAAGTAATACATTTTCTTTTGTCCTATTTTTTTTAATAATACTTGTGGTTAGTTGAGGTTAAACAGAACTATAAACATTTATTATTACAATCAAATTAACTCTCAAATGTAAATAAATCATACTTAGTATACTCATACTTTTAGTGAGATGGATGTACTTGATGAATTTTATTTCACTGACAGATTTTTTTTTGTGTACCCTCACTTTACAATTTGTGAACCCCTGTTTTCTTTACAAGTCAACGTGGACCCGTATGTGGTCTCCTATGGACCCCTGGGGGTCCACCTGGACCACTTTGGGAACTACTGCCCTAAAAGAATGAGTTTGACTGCTATTCTTTACATTTTCAGTTAAATGAAGCTGCTGACGTAATACAGAAACTTTACACCATCGCCCAAGAACTGCCACCAGACAAGTTTGAAGTAGCCAGGAAGAAAATTGAAGCAAAATATGATGATATCGAGAAAAATTTAATAGAAGAATTTGTGAGAGCCCAAAACCAAAATAACATGACAAAAATGAAAGATATAGCAAACATAATGACCAATTTCAAAGGATACTCCCAGTGTGTGAATGCCTTTATAGAAACCAGTCAAATGGTAAGACATGAGAATGGTAGTCATATAACAGGTTAAGTTATAAATCTTGCTAGGCATAATTGTCCCTGACTGATTTGACATAATGGATTAATTAAGCTTTACTTTTTTGTTAGTAGACTAGTATAATTCCACTATTTTAACTATTGATTCAATTGTTCTCTTCTAAAGCAGCCTTTTAGACTCCTTGAAAAATATTTCCAAAATCGAATGTTGTGTAAAATCTAGTTATAGTGTATGTATCATAGACCACATAATGACCAACTTTTTGTTTAGAATAGTCTATTCTGATTTATGGTAGCAGTGTCTAAAGATGAAATGTTATGTTACAGAATTCCCTACTGGGTAAAGACATCTTCTCTGCCGTACTTCCTCTATGCAAGAAGAATTACACAATAATCAGCACTGTGTTTCCCAATCCTGAACAAGTAATGAGCAAGTTTGTGTTGAACATATTCCATCTCAAACTGCAGAAGTACATTCAGACCAAGCTTGCTGATAAAAGTGATATTGAGAAATATTTGAAGAATTTGTATGATATGTACACCAGGTAAGTAATTTGTTAGTTAAACTTTTACTTCACACACATAATATGGACAGAAAACATAATTGGGTAACACTAGGTATGTATTTTCTACCAGTTTCTCTGCGACACTCTTTCTGCTACATATCAACGATCTGTTGAAGCCCGGTATCTTTGGGTACGCAGATGATAGCACCGTTGTAGAGAGCTACATATCGAGCGCGAGAGCCAATAGGCAACAAACTCAGGTACTGAGAGAGAGTTTGATCGAGCGTTTAAACTTGACCCTTGAGGCAGTCTCTAAATGGGGCGATGCCAATTTGGTCAGGTTTAACGAGGGAAAGACGCAGGCGTGTCTGTTCTCCGCAAAAAGGAGTCCTTTCCAACAGACTCCTATTTTTCGCGGTGTATCTGTGCCGGTATCCGACCATCTCGAGCTGTTGGGTGTTACTTTGTCATCGACTCTCAACTTTGGCTCGTATATCGAATCTAAGGCTAAATTAGCTGCCAAAAAACTAGGTGTCCTCTCAAAGGTGCGAAGGTACTTCAAATCTGAACAGTTGCTCACGTTATACCAAGCACAGATTCGCTCCTGTATGGAGTACTGCTCGCACCTTTGGGATGGATCGGCTAAGTATCAGCTGGAAGCTCTGGAATCGATCGAGAGACGTGCCAAAAGGCTCATAGGCAATGACATTCTCGTGCGAAAGAGACTGCAAAGTCTCGAACATCGCCGGAAAATTGCTAGCTTATCGGTTTTTTATCGGATACACTTCGGAGAGTGTGCGACTGATTTGTACGATCTAATACCACCTTGCCCTTTTTTCTATCGGAATGCTCGTAGCTCGAAAAAGCGACATCGTTTCATGGTTGATGTTCCAAAGACTCGAACAAAGAGATTTGACTCTACTTTTGTGATAAGAACGTCTAGGCTGTGGAATACGTTGCCTGAGAGGGTTTTTCCCGATAGTTACAATCTTTGTGTCTTCAAATCGAGAGTGAATCGGTTTCTTCTAGGTAAACACGCTTCATCGTAGACCGCATCATCGTTTAACATCAGGCGAGATGGCGGTCAAGTGTAAACCTATAAAAGTTAAAAAAAAAAAAAAAAAAAAAAAAAAAAGTTACCCAAGGTGTTGGACTGCAATGATAAGTAATAACGAAAAAAACTTGCTATATTATAGGTACACATCTACACAGTGTTCAAAATTTGATTATCGTTTCATTAGTCTAATAGTTTACAAAACAAATGTGACATGATTTTTTTAAAGTGAAGGTGAAATTATAATATTATATAAAAGTTTAGTCTGATGAGGGCTTGTGATCAACCAAATCCTTTTTTAATATGAATTAGCTACAACATTTGTCTTATACCAGAGTTCTTGTTTCTATGTAGCATATTTGTTATGAGCAGTCCAACACTCGGAAGCAGCACGCGTTCGCGAGTATGACGCATGCATCAGTCTCGCTCTCCTTGACGATATATGAGGGAAGGGAATGACCCGCTGCCATTGTTGGTCTACCATAAGGGGTAATTTGCTTGCACCAAGCACCAGATAGCCTAGAAATCAAAGTGTTAGGTAGGTATATATTATAATATATAGATACTTAGACAATGTTTCCACTAAACTTTTTCGGGAATGTGTCATCATCGCCACGGGGTAGTGTTGAATCAAACTTCGTATGAGGGCTGCACTTTTAAATATTTATTTAGTTACAGATTACAGGTACCTAATGTAAATTATATTTTAAAACTCATTTGACTAGTAACACACTTGCCCAAAAGATACCTAACCTTACTCTTTGTTAACCCAGGTTGTAAGGTTCTGAAAATACTGTCAAAGTGCTTTATTCATAAATGTAAAATTTACACGTCAATTAATAAAAATAAAACACAAAGAAAGGGCACACAAATTGTATACATTTTCAAAGTTTGAAATGACTACTTTACTGTATTACAATAATTATTGTACAGAAAACTGTCAAGCATTATACGAGTATAATAATGTCTTTATTACAATTGTACTGACCTATGTCAAATATATTTCTTTACATTTTTATGGAACTTTGCCATCACTCTAAATTCTAAATGGTCTCGGTCTCTGTTTGTTAGTGTTTCTTACACTGACTTAAAATTCGGTAGGCATCTTTGCTCCAAGCCTCAGAAAATAATCTTGGCATTTATTGGCACTTGACCGGTATATTTTATTCTGATTTCAGTACCCAACGAGTGTGCGACGAGCTGGTAGCGGCGGGCATAATATCAGCAGAAGGTAATACCACGACGGGGGACTTGAGGCGGGAAGCTCTCGTCAATGGAGCCATGGCCGGCGCTACTGACGGCTATCCGGCCTTGAGATTACTCGCTTGAAGGAAGTGTTGGGAGCCGCGCTCACTGGTTTCTATGCCGAGAAACAACATGTTAAAAAGCAGAACCAAAGCGGGTGAGTAGCTAACTCATCTCGAACCAACTAATTCGTTTTTTGTGAGCAACATTTTTAAACGTTGCTGTAAATTAACAATAACAATGTTTACATTTTCAATACATCTTCTAATCCATTATTCCGTAACGCCGCCCGTACATAAATCATGCGACAAGGAGAAAAGATCAAGGGTTGCAACCCCGTATCTTCACCTGCGCTCAGTTGGACAGCTTACAAATGATGGCAAAGTGCTGAATCTTATTATTTTACACCCTTTTCTATCTTTCGACATAGGTCCTGGTAGTTCAAATGACCCATGCATTTTGTACACGAGCCTGTAGTCTATAGTAAACAGTTACCGTTTTATTGGTTTGGGTTTTACCGCTTAACTATTGCAATTTCTTTTTCGCTATTTTCTCATAAAATTAAAGATAGCGCGATACTGAATAACGCAATAGCAAAAATATAAGCAATTTATTTAGGCACCAAAAACACTTGTGTGTTACTTAACCTTACCAGCTGTTAATGAGTATTATGAGGTTAAAAATACTTAGAACCGTGTTGTTTTCCAGTGGATTCCAGGAGCTACGGCGCGACATGCAAGCGCTGATAGGTACTCGCGCCAACATCAACATAGCGCAGATTGAGAATTACGGTGGTGAAACCTTCCTCAGTGAAACGCTCGTTCAGAAGATGCTCAACGATGCTCGCACCTCCTTCACTCGCAGCAAAACTGTACGTTTTAAGTATACAGTCTATATCAACAATGCTCAATACCGTAGGCCCAGGGGTCAGAAACGTTTCAGGAGCCACGGGCCACAAGGTGAAAAAAGTAGACAAAAGCAGGCCGTACTCCGACCCCTGCTGTAGGCCGTAATTTATCTCACAGATAAACTTTAAATGGTCCGCGTAGCCAAGACAAAAAAAATTTGCATATTATTATACTGAAACAGTTCTGCCATGGATTTGCAACTGTTGCAATCCTCTCCACAGATCCCATTGACATTAAATCCCCTATCTGCAAGTGACTCACTAAATATTAATAAATCATTTAAGTCTGATTGGTATAAATTTGAGCACCTTTTTTGATATCTTAAAAATGTTACATTAAATAGTATGAAGTTACCACAAACAACTGGACAATATCTAAACCAGATGTTAACTTCAATAGTAGGACTGTAGCTACAGATATATAAAATCATCTGCAGTTTTCTATAGGTTCGGAATCATGTTCTATGTTCTGCGGCGTACCTACAAGTCTCTTACCTTGCCCATGCTTTTACTAATTCAATCTAGGTCGTCCATCGCCCAACTCAATTGCCTTCGTTATTGCCATTACTCGCTCTTTCATTTTAGTTCGAAATTAAAGAGGAAGCAGTTCATAACCATATAACAAGCAATAGGAACATCTATACTAATATTATAAAGCTGAAGAGTTGGTTTTAACGCGATTATCTCTGGAACTACGGGTTCGAATTGAAAGATAATAATTTTGTTGGATAGTCCAGTTATCGAGGAAGGCTATAATAGGCTACAGTCACAGATTTCTAAAACAAAAGGCAGATGGAACGTGCGGAACACAGATCCTTAGGTCCGGAAAGCAAATATCAAACGCCAAAGCAAATACAAACTCCAGTCAGTACGAAGCTGACTTCCGTCTCGTACGGGAGTCCCGTGTGATTTTATGTTTTGTTTAAGATTATGCCGTCTTGTGTCATCAAACATTGAAAACATTGTTCCCAAAAATAAAAAAAGGAAATTTCATAGGAAAGTTTGAATATTTTTACTGGTATTTATATAATTTAGACGATTTTATTTCGATTGATGAATAGAAACACAACACCTCAACGAAAATAGATCAGTGTTGCTATACTAAATTGAAATCATTTTCCCTGAAGTTAAGGTAAAATATAGATTCTAATTTTGTTTTGAAGATACTCGTAGACCAAATTAATAATAATAATAAGCTGCCAAACTAATTGCACGTCACAATTTTTTCTTAGCAAATTTTATTTCATTTTAATATTTTACAATAGTTTAAAGTCGACAAATATGTACTAAAAACCTGGAATACCCTTTTATCTCTGTTTTCAACAATTTACAATAGTGTTTTATCAATTTTTACAAGAAACATGAATTTACAAATACAAGAGGATACTTTGACATCCGTACGTCAAAATATATATTGGACTATTACGACGCAAATACAAGAAAAAATGGAAAAAATATGCTGACGCGTGCCAAAAAAAGAGCAGCTACTGGACAAAGCACACGCCCAACACCACCGCCGCCTTCTTCTTCGTCGTCCATAAGCTCATCCGGGGATGAGTTCATCACTCCGCCTGAGACAGCCTCCAGCGATGAAGAGAGTGCGCCTTCGCTGCCGCTACCATCTGCGCAACGAGGGCGCCAACCACTGCCGGCACGCTTGGGGTCTGCGGGGCGCTCTGCCTCGCGCCTGGCTCCCGCTACCGGTGGTTCAGTGTGCCGCATGAGATGGACTGAGCATATTAATCAGAACTGCATGCGAGCATACTACGAGGCTACAGATGGAGAAATTAACCTAACGGCGTACCGTCCCAGAATGCTGTCTTTGTTTCAGACCCTCGAACCGACCGTCACCGTGTCAGCTCAGCGACTATCGGATCAAGTGAGAGCAATCCAGCGGTTAAAACTGCTGGATGACTCGACGCTTGATCGGCTACGCCAGGAGATACTACGTGCTCGCCCGTCTCTCGCAACCTCGCAGGTAACGCTCGCTGCATCGTCTGCTCCGATATCGGCGCAAAACCCGACGACTGTGGCGACGTTATCTGTTGACCCTGATGATGGCGGAGATCGGACGAGCAATGTATCTAACCAGGTAAAAGATCAATTGAGGAGCGCTTTGGAGGATGCGATTTCTAGATATCGATATAGTACGGACTCTAGGCCGCGACTGCCACGTTTGCCTATTCATAGACGCAACTTGGCTTTAATGGGAGCCCTGAATGCTTTACTATACTCCTATCTGAGGACTAGTGAAGATCTAGTTGATACCCACTCTATTCTGTATTGTGGTGCCATTGCAGTATGTAATGTTGCACGTGTTAAACTTCTGGATAATAACCGTGCAACACGACCTGTCGGAAGGCACCTGAATGGCAGATGCGAATAGAGCGGCGTATCAACACATTCAGGACACTCATCGCAAAGCTAATCTGCTTCAGCAGGGGAAACAACCGCCCCGAGTCATGCGTTTCGTAACACAAGCTTTTGCTGGGACGAGTATCAGCCCCAACAGTACTTATCAAACGTTACGGAACGCATTGACTATCTGAAGCAGAAGGTTTATGCGTGGGCAAAACGTATTCGCCGTTACAGAGAACGTGTTAATCGATACTGGCAAAATCGCATCTTCCAAACTGACCAAAGGAAGGTATACCGAGACTGGGAAAGAACTAATCAACGTGTGAGCGATGGGCAGCTGCCGGATGCCGACGCTATGAAAACTTCTGGCGTGACATCTGGTCGTTGCCTGTCGAACACACGGAGGGTGAATGGATGTGCGTTGTCGAACGGGCATGCGAGCATATTGGACCTATGGAGTCTATAACTGTAGACCCTGAAGACGTTAGTTGTGCTATCCGGACGGCTCAGAACTGGAAAAGTCCTGGGCCGGACGGATTGCACTAACTTTTGAATAAAATGGTTTCGGTGCTCGCATGAACGATTGGCAACGCAATTTCAAAAGCCATTGAGACAGGATCTCTTCCTAGGCTCCTGACCACCGGTGTTACCTTCCTGCTCTACAAGTCCGGTAGTACCACAGATCCTAAAAACTATAGACCCATTACGTGCTTGCCTACCATCTACAAGCTGCTTACATCCATTCTGAGAGCAAAATTTACGCGCATCATTGCAAATAACATTTTGGCCTCCTCTCAGAATGGATGTAAGATGGGATCCCGTGGTACTAAGGAGCTGCTCCTCATTGACATGACCATTTGCCAACAAGTCAAACGAAACAAAGGAGCCCTCTCCGCTGCTTGGATTGACTATAAGAAGGCCTATGATGCGGTGCCCCATTCATGGCTGGAAAGGGTTTTAGAGTTGTACAAAATAAATCCAACTCTAAAATCTTTTCTAAGCAAATGCATGGGACAGTGGTCTCACAGTCCTTCGTCAACCAGGTAGCGTAGACAGCTCGTTTGATTCGGAGGACTTAATAAAAATTGAAAGAGGCATTTTTCAGGGTGACAGTCTAAGTCCCCTGTGGTTCTGCCTAAGTCTGAATCCTCTCAGCACTCTGCTGAAGGATTCAGAGTTAGGTTATCGTCTTCGTAGAGGAGGTGAGGTTATATCTCATTTGTTGTATATGGACGACCTCAAACTTTTCGCACCGAAACGCCAAGACTTGTTGGAGCTATTAAAAACCACGGAGGTTTTAGTAACGCCATCAAGATGGAGTTCGGTGTGAACAAGTGTGCGGTCATGCATGTACAGCGAGGGAAAGTAGTAAATTCAGAGAATTTACAACTTTCCGAGACTATGACTCTCAGATCTCTCCGGAGACGAGACCTACAAATATCTCGGTATGTCACAGTCATTGGGTATATCAGCAGATGACATTAAGAAATCGGTGAAGGAGCGCTTCTTTTGCCGGCTGACAAAAGTACTTAAAAGTCTTCTGTCAGGCGGTAACAAAGCGCGAGCCTTCAACGGTTGGGTAATGCCTCTGCTGATATACTCCTTTGCAACATACTGAGATGGACTCAGACTGAGCTCGATGCCCTGGACAGGAAGGTCCGTCAACTGCTCACAACTCATCGCATGCTACACCCGCGCTCGTCTGTTATGAGACTGTATATTCCGCGGAAGTGGGGGGGTCGAGGCTTTTTAAATGCCAAGAACCTACACAACCGCGAAGTATGCAGTCTCAGAGATTATTTTCGCAACAGCGAGTTCGGGATGCATCGCGATGTTGTGGCAGTTGACAGAAGCTTCACGCCTCTTTCACTGGCAAACGAGAACTGGCGTAAACCATCGGTGCTCAGCACTGATGATCGCAAGGAAGTGTGGAAGAGCAAGGAGCTGCACGGGCGATTCTATCGGGCCTAACGGGACCCGATGTGAATCTGCTCGCGTCGGTGAACTGGCTACGCTTCGGGGACCTCTTCGGAGAAACCGAGGGTTTTGCCTGTGCAATTGCAGACGAGGTTATCAAGACGAATAATTACCGGAAATACATAATGAAGGACGGTACGGTCGACGTTTGTCGGGCATGCCGCCGTCCAGGCGAATCTCTTCGTCATGTTATTTCCGGTTGTTCGCATCTTGCTAACGGCGAGTACTTGCACAGACATAACCTAGTAGCCAGAATCATCCACCAGCAACTTGCTCTTCAACACGGGCTTGTCGAGTCCGAGGTGCCGTACTACAAGTACGCACCTGTGCCAGTTCTTGAAAATGGTCGTGCGCTACTCTACTGGGACCGCTCTATCATCACGGACAGGACTATTGTCGCCAATAAGCCTGATATCGTCCTGGTAGACCGGTCTCAGCGCCGAGCTGTGATCGTCGATATCACCATACCATGACGATAACCTCGTGAAAGCCGAGAAGGACAAGCTTAGCAAGTACCTTGACTTGGCTCACGAGGTTACTGCCATGTGGAATGTTGATTCGACGAGCATAGTCCCGATAGTCGTGTCAGTAAACGGTCTTATAGCGAAAAGCCTCGACCAACATCTTAAGAGGCTTTCGTTAGACGATTGGGTCAAGGCTCAGATACAAAAGGCAGTCGTTTTGGACACGGCACGCATAGTCAGGAGGTTTCTGTCTCTGCAGCCTTAACCACCAGTAGCTTGGGCTCTGCCCCGCTGCAGGCGGCATTCTAGTTTTTAAGTTTTTTATGATCTTTGTTTATTTTTAATATCTATTATAAAAAACTTAAAAAATAAGAAAATAAATGAATATGTGATAATAATAATAATAATAAATAAATATTGGTGGACAATTCACACACAACACCATCTGACCCCAAACTAATATGATGAACATTGTATAATTCAATTTTAAGCCCTATTTTTATAATCGTTATTTTTATATTTAATGTGAATCGATGCCAAGAACTCCTCGCCGTTACTAGGGTTAATAAAAATACTAATAGTGTTGATGAAAACTATAGTTATGAAACGAATAGATAAGAACAAATCCTCGCCGTTTTAAAACGTCTCGTCTATGATCTGTGGATTCTAACTTGATCTGTGCAGTGCTGTTAGCATATATTTTTAATAACATGAACATATTTCTTTCTTACTCCTTGTTGAATTAGAGCCTCCCAGAGCAGATTGTGTTTGATTGAGTCGAGCTTTTTGGAGTCGACAAATGCAATGTATAGGTCTTTCCCATACTCTTGAGATTTTTCTATTAACTAATTTCAAGACTTTTTTAGACAAGATTTTAATTAACTAATTATCGATCATATGCTACATGCATATGTATATTAACTGTTTTAATACATGCATATCATCGATAGGTGAAAACCCTGCTCTAAAACCAGCTTGTTCAATGGGCTGTTCTTCATCTATAATAGTCCTTGAAATTCTATTTAGGATCAGCTTTGAAAAAAATTTTGTAAATGTTTGACATGAGGCTAATAGGTCTATAATTTTCAATTACTTACGTTTCTGTCTCCTTTTTGTAGAACAAGTTATTAACAAGAAATCCTTGCATTATATATTATCGGTGTAATAATAACCTATTTTAAAATAATGTTTTATGCGTTTATTATACCTACGTGAAAATTTCCAAAGCTTAAGACAACAATAGTGGGACTTTTTTCTTAAGACTGGGAACATTACACGCACACCAACGTGAGTAATTTGACAACGTCGGTGAGAGCTGTCACGCATACATAACTAATGACTGGCCTCACAATGTCGTTCACGAAGGTTTCATCTGTTTAGAAATCTGTGGCTACAGTAATATAAACCAAACATTACGCTACTATCATTAGAAACGGAGCATGAATGAAAAATGTTACAAAAACGGGACAAAATATTCCGCTTTGAGAGCTTTAGTTGCGTGCGTTGACGTTGACGTGGGCTGAAGTCCGTGACAGCATGAGTCTAATCGTTTAGGATTGCGTCATTATAACCTTTTTTATGCTAATCAAATCGCGAATAAACAACGTGTCGCGTTATTTGAAAATATGAATATATCGAATATATGAATATAGCGAAACCGGAACGGGCCCCTAGTAGCCAATGTAATAGGAATGGAGGAACATAATCAATTGTATTAGACGGTAGAGACGTAAGTTCGACCTATAACACCTACAACGATATATTGGTTACTAAATCGTTGCCCCATCATGCTTTTGATGAGTCAACTCTCCATATAGCCTATATCAGCAGTCTATCCGTCAAGCTCTTAGCCCCATCATAAAACTTATAGTTTCTGCTGTTACCTATTTTTAACCCCCGACCAAAAAGAGGGGTGTTATTAGTTTGACGTCGATGTATGTCTGTGTGTGAGTCTGTGGCATCGTAGCTCTCAAACGAATGGACCGACTTCGTTGCGTTTTTTTTTCATTTGAAAGCTCCTTGCGCTGGTTCTTCTCTGGGCATTTGCACAAAATGTACCACTATATCTCTCATGCCACGTCACTTTTCGGAACATTCCATTTTGTAACCGGATATTTTTATTACACCAAATTTGTTTTACAGTAATAAAATTTGTATTGAAACAAACTTTTATTTATTTATATATATATATTTTTAGTAGTGGTAGGACTCTTGGCAGAGTCCGCCTGGGGAAGTACCACACCTTTGACAGTTATTCTACCGCCAAGCAGCTATGTGCAAACATTACTGTGTTCTGGATTGAAGGTCAATGTTTCCAGAGAAATTACAGGGCTTAGAGATATAAAATCTTAAATCTCTGGGTGACGAGCGCAGTGCAGTGCTAGGTAATGATTTTGACTCTTCATGTTCCAATAGCTGCGTGTCACTGTGCTGTTATGTGGCAGGCATGTTGCTAACCATCAGGCACAAGTCCTGGTCGTCTCGTCACTTTATTAAAAAAAACATAGACACAGACATATAGGCAGACAACAACTTTGGTACAATTGTAAAACGAATTTGGTGTAAAATCTGTTCACAAAATGGAATGTTCCGAAAGTGACAAGTGCCAAGAGTATACATTTTGTGAAAACGCCCAGCTATGTTAGGTTAATATCGATTCAAAATGGCCGCCTCCACAAAATGACGGATAAAATATTTTTTACAACCTCTTTCCCTCCCTCAATATAGAGGGAAAGTGTACACAACAAAAATTTAAAATCCAAGATGACCGCCACAACAAGATGGCGAAATATATATTTTTTCACAACTCCCTCAAAATTAGTATCAATTGAAAGTGATTGACTAGTAAAATACTGTATTTTTAGGGTTCCGTAGCCAAATGGCAAAATACAGGACCCTATACATTCGTCATGTCTGTCTGTATGTCTGTCTGTATGTCTGTCTGTCCGTCCGTCCGTCTGTCCGTCCGTCCGTCCGTCCGTCCGTCCGTCCGTCCGTCCGTCCGTCCGTCCGTCCGTCCGTCCGTCCTTATGTTACAGCCACTTTTCTCCGAAACTATAAGAGTTATCTATGGATAGGTCTTCAAAAATGATATTGAGGTTCCTAACATATTTTTTTTTCTAATCTGAATAGCTTGCGCGAGAGACTCTTCTAAAGTGGTAAAATGCGATAGTAACTTCTAAAATAAGAGAATGACAAAATATAAAAAGCGTATGATGTCCGTTACCATGTAAACTATCAACGAAAATTGGTTTGAATGAGATCTATGAAGTAGTTTTATTTTAATTATTATTAACCATTTATTAAAAAAATTAAAAAATATTTTGTTACTTATGTCAATATTAAATTAAAATCAAACCAAATCATAACTTATAACACTATTTTAATCTAAATTTCGATTTCAATCCGGACCGTTAATACGTCATAAATGCACTATTGTTAAAACACTGATTAAAGTAACAACAAACTACAAGAATTTTTATATTATGTTACTTGCTGCTATGGAAGCCTTCATGGGCGAGTCCGACTCGCACTTGACTACTTTAGTTTTAATCAAAAATAGTCGCGGTACTTCTAAATTTTAAATTTTGTTCTTGTCAGTAGTCTTCCTTCTCAAGAAACTTTACTTGCCTTTACAGTTGTGCAACCCAAACGAAGTGACGGGTACTACAATAGCGTTACTCGACACTCTGAGTCACAACCTGTTGATCGAGCATGTGGACTACGCACTGAACTTGGGACTTCAGTCCATACCCATCGCTGAGAGCAAGTCGCCGCCCCAGGTGAGCTTTTTTCTATTAGTTGACTAAATAAGCGATACCGATTTAGTATTGAGTTTCAAAAAAATCAAATAAATGGTACGAGTATTATTTAACCTTAAATAGTTAAAGTACATTTCAAGTTTGTTATAATATGTATGTGTATGTATTACCGTCTTATCTGAAGACTGAAAATAATCTCGCTAATGTATCATTCGACTCCCTTTAATATTTAAATTGTTTGTAATATGTAATTAGTTGTAACAATACATATTCTGAAAATTCCTACTGTTCGGATCAATAGAGTCGTTAAAAAAATTGTAGTAAGAAGTAACTCAGTTTGATTTTTAGCCATTCTAAGTTTGATCATGATCATAAAATAATGCGGAGGTGTCTTCTGTGTCCAAATGTCACAAAATTGAGAAGGGACCCCTTAAAACTGATTGGTTTCTGTGTTCTTGGTAAAAAGGTTTCCGAGTTATAAAAACCAGAAGAAAGAAGAGTTTTGCTCGCTGGCGCCGGCTCCACTTCTTTTTGTCGTTCCCTACAAAAAGATGTGGGACCAGCTCCGGTGGACACTCACCAAAAGAAACAGTCCCAGCAGTCCACACAATCTATATTTCGAAACTACAAAATATGTGACATCGTTCTATCTTCAAAAAAGCTATTATGAAAGGTTCTCATGGTTTTGTTATATATTTTTTTTTAAATATAATTCCTGTATGTTTTCGATTTAATTTTATTGTTAATTTTTTAGGACGATGTTATTTTTTGTTACAACACAGACAGCAGTAAACAGGGCTACCTACAGGTTTTATTTTGTGTACAACAATTTTTTGACAATTAATTGTTGCTGTTCTCATAATAGTGTATCTCACGACTGACCAGCTATTACAAATCCATTAAATTTAGGAAACCTAATTTATGAATAATCTTTTGTGAGATTGATGTTTTAGTTAAAAAGCGAAATAAAAGAAAAGAGAAGCCAGGCGTTCCCTCTGGTGCTGGCCCCACATCTTTTTGTCGTTACCAATAAACAATAAGATGTGAAACCAGCTCCGTTGGACATTCAGCAAAAGAAGATGTTCCTGCAGCTTGCGGTGGTCACATTTAAAACTTTGCGAAATGTGTCACAAAAATCTAATGAGTGTCATAAGTGGGACACAAGTTCTAATTTTGTCCCTTTTTTTGTGTAAGATGAAAGTAAAAAAATAAGCAAGTGATCATACGGCCAGCGTCATAGGTGTCACACAGAAGATTTTGTAACAAAAAAAAGGAAACAGAAGATCGGCGTTCCCGCCGGCGCTGGCTCCACATCTTTTTGTCACTCCAGAAAGATGTGGAACCGGCTCTGGTAGACATTCAGCATTAGAAGATGGTTCAGCAGTTTTGTTAAGATTACTAAATTGCGGGACGTCAACCAAGGGACTTTCATCGCCGTATGAGAAATACGGAACAAGAATTATTATAATACAAGGATTATTTAAGTAGGTGTTACGTAATTTTTTGTTTGCCCCGTGAGTTAAAGAAGCAAGTGTTATTTATTAAATCTGGCGAAATATGTGCCACATAAAAAAAAGGTTATGTTGTTAAAAAATTTAAAAAATAATATCGGCGTTCCTTTCGGCACCTCCTCCTTTTCCTTTTGCCACACCAAAAAGATGTGGAACAAGCTCCGGTGAACATTCAGCATTAGAATATGGTTCAGCAGTTCATGGTTAACATCATTAAATCCATACTAATATTATAAATGCGAAAGTAACTCTGTCTGTCTGTCTGTCTGTCTGTCCGTCTTTACCGCCTAAACCAACCAACCGATTTTGATGAAATTTGATACATAGATAGAATAGATCCCGAGAAAGGACATAGGCTACTTTTTTGTTCCGAAAAAAGGGTTGAAAGGGTTAAAATAAGGGATAAAAGTTTATATGGAAAACTTCGTCATTGTTGAAGAACTATGAAACTTTACGTCTAGATATTTAACACGAAACCATAAAATGTATGTTTTAGCAGTTTTGTAGTTTCGAACTGTACCTACGGGGGTGGAATTGGGGGTGAAAGTCTGGAAGTTCAATATTATTAAAGATAAAACCATGAAACTTTGTATGTAGACACTTGAAATGGAGTCGATAAACGTTTGTTCCAGCAATTTTATAATTTCTAACTATACAGGGATACTTATATTAGGGATTTTGATTAACGTCGCGGAACATCGCAGGACGCGCCGCCTGATGTACTTGAAATTAGTATCTGTAAGTTTTGGGTTAGATAATTAAATAGGTACTTATTTTCTTTAGTTGTGTCATTGTATTGCTTTTTTGTTCGTCATTATTTTTTGATCGTACATCTGGATGCTGTAATTTGGTGGTTTTGGTTTGTCGTTGTTAATTTTAAAATTAGTTTGCGTGTGTATTTTCGTGATTCTATAGTTTAGTGTTATTTTGTGTTTGTAACTATAGTACATTAATAGTTATATATATGAAAGTAACTCTCTCTGTCCGTTACCGCCCAACGCCTAAGCCACTTAAAGAGTTTGTTACAATTTGGTGCACAGATAGACTAGACTTAGGAAAGGACAACGGCGACTTTTATCACAGAAAAGAGTTGAAAAGAGTGAAATGAGGAGTAAAAGTGTGCATGGACGGATCTTTGCACTCTTTGTATGCTATTTTTAACCGACTTCAAAAAAGGAGGAGGTTATCAATCCAGTTGTATTTCCAATTGTGAATCAATTTAGATGGTTATTTTTTTGGTTGGTAGATTATAGTTCAGAGGTGGTGGTCATATAAATTTTATCGAAATCTATAATATGAACAAAAAACTAAAATTTGCGTTCATGTAATCAGACGATATATCTACTAATAGACTCTAATAAAATTTGGTGGACCGTCCCAATATGATTTGAAATTATTAAAGTCTGTTTTTGATACATTTTTTGAGAACATATTTTTTTTTTAATTTGACGTGTAAATTGTACATCTATTAATAAATATAAAACTTTGACTTAGACCGATTTTGATTAGGAAACGTGAATTTGTATGGTAGTAGAAATACAAGTACTGCCTCAATTACTTTAATAAATACCTATGTGGCGCGGACGAAGTCGCGGGTAAAAGCTAGTTACAGAATATGTGACAGAGAGAGAGACGATTTTCTTAGCATTCCATGGATTCACCATGCGGGTGCCGGGTCCATCGTGTGGCAGAGAGAGAAAACCCGAGTAGACCCCGAGACTTGTGACTCGGGCGTAGGTTTTAGGGGCCCCTCTCTGACGTACATCAACACTCACCTTCACTACTCGTCTTTCTCTCCCTACAACAGATCTTCACCACCGTAACCAAATAAGAGTATGACAAGAATGAGGAATAATAATTAATTATGCTGCCAATAAAAATGTTTAAATTATAATAATAATTTATAAATCTCTTTTGTTGTAGATTCTCCTTTGGTTTTGGCTTTTAGAGATTATCATAAAGTGTTTTCTGTGTGTGTAGTTAATACAGCAGGCGATATGGGATATGGGTGTCACACAGAAGATTTTATGACAAAAAGGAAAAAAGAAGATCGGCGTTCCTATCGGCGCCGGCTCCACGTCTTTTTGGTGTGACAAAAACCGGCCTCGGTGGACATTCAGCATAGAAGATGGTTCAGCAGTTTTGCAAACATTACTAAATTGCGGGACATGTGACGTCAACCAAGGGACTTTCATTACAGTAACCGAATGTGACAAGATTTTTTTTTCTGTTAACCCCGTTTTGAAATTGTTGTTTTCCTTTATCAAAAAGCTAAAGAAGCAAGTGTTATTGCATCTGGCGAAATAAGTGTCACATAAAAGTTTTTTATTTCTTAAAAAAAAAAAAGAAGATTGGCGTTTCTGTCGGCGTAGGCTCCACATCCTTTTGCCACTCCAAAAAGATGTGGAACCGGCTCCAGTGGACATTCAGCATTAAAACATGGTTTGGCAGCTCATAGTAAACGTTAATACATTGCCGGGACATTTGACGTCAAACAAGGGACTTCCGTGACCGACAGTGACAATAATGAAGGATAGTCACAAAACAGGTGTGAAGTATTTTTGAAAATCTACTTGTTGAAATTGTGGTTTTCCTTTGTCAAAAAGCCAACGAAGCAAGTGTTGTTACAGCAGTCGTCATAGGTAATGCAAAAAGATTTTGATGACAAAAAATTTAAGAGAGAAGATCGGCGTTCCTGTCGGCGCCGGCTCCGTGTCTTTTGTCGCATGGTCTCACCGAAAAGATCAAAAGAAATCAAATGGTTCATCAGCTGGCATTCTAAACGTAAAAAATGCTCCATAAATAATCTAGTTACAATATTACGATTGGTCTAAAATCCTTATATTTTGTCCACAGATATATTTCTTCGACATTGTGAAACAAGCCAACGAGATTGTGAGGCTGTTTGGAGTCCATTTTCAAGAAGTTGTTTTACCTTGTATAAGGTCAGTACAGCTAACTTTTCTCAAAATGATGAGTATATTATGATATTTATTTCTGTTATTTGTAATGAGGCAATTAATTTTCGCGATTTGTAGTTATTATTGTTGAGTTTTTAATAAATTGACTGACTTGTTGACATATTTGTAGAGTCGCACAATTAGTAATTAGGAAATTTAATTTGTCCGAAAAAATTGCAGTCATTCAAAAGTGTACATACATTTCGAATATCCATTTTTTATATAACTATTACTTATATTTGGTTTGATCTGATATAATCGTAAATACACCCTTATGATACTTAGAAACACCCAGGCACTGAACAAATATTTGTATTCATCACATAAATATTTGTCCTGAGTAGGGATCAAACACATTAGACGTATAAATTTTAAATGTCCCTACAATTACTAGTTTTCAATCGATGTCCAAATGCGTAATTAGGATTACATAATGTTAAACATCGTAAGAACCTGGAGGCGTTTAAAATATTTGCTCAACAAATTTAAATGATTTTAGAAGTGAACATCGAATAAAAGAAAAATAGTAAAACAAGACGTTATTTATGTGTCAATTATGATTATAATCGTTTCGCCTTTTATGTATTTTAGCCTTTAGATGTAAGTATTACTACTTATCAAATATATATTTTTAATTATAGTCTAGGGTCAAAACAGTATGAGAGCGTGTTAAACAAAAAACAAGAAGTTAATGGAACAGCTCGAGAAGCAACTGGATAGCGGGCTTGAGCGGGCCATCTCCGCGATAGTGAGTTGGGTAAAACTGCATCTGCAGACGGAACAGAAGAAGACTGACTTCAAACCTGAAGGAGATATAGACACTCTTGCCTCTCCGGTAAGCACAACATATTATAGATGGATATGTTTGCCATTTCATTCATTTCACATTTTTTCTTGTTTAAATAATAAACTAGCTCCCCGCGGTTTTTCCGTTGCAAACAAGATTTCCTTCGCCATTGCTGTGTGAGCCAGCGTCCCACCAGGTTTAAGCCATTGGAGACAGTGAGGAGCGGTAGAAGTTCGATTCGAGCGATATAGCTAGGGACCAAAACACTTTGCCGCCCGCAGGGCACGAAGCTGATTTGTTCCCTATTCGACTAATGTGATCAAAACGAGCCCTCTGTGTGACCTTCTTGCATGTCTTAGCAGTCTTGATAAACGCTTTCTTTCGTTGTGTGTCCTTTGCCTTACGCTGTCGAGCAATAACCCGCTACTCGGAGGTAGGGCCCATGTTTAAATGCTTCAGCATTTTTACACTGAGAACCAAACCAAGGGCGAACTCGAAGGCGAAGGGAACTGGATACTGGAACGTCAAAGTATGGTATAAAATACTCAGTAGCCTTTTGTATTACATCAGTAACAGCATCCGCTGCCATGGATAAGGATAAGCATCTGCTATCTTGTATGGCCACAACTGCCGGTTGCCTCTAGGGCTGGGATCGGCCGGATGGTACATTGATACTGACAACTGATTTCAACAGACAGTGGTCGGAGCTGCCTAAAGGCGAAGATACCGCCACAGAATATCGGTCTGGACCAGTTGTTAGCAGGTCTAAACAATAAGGAGTATGCGACTCAACGTCGGGTACACGTGTTGCCTCTTGGATCAGCTAGGTCAGGTCTAACGATAAAGCTAGCTTTCTCGTTTCCAGCCCAGCATGGTCATGGTGGTCAGTGTTACGGTACGGGAACAGCATATCTTTGTGATGGCCTTTGAAATTCCCCAGGAACACTAGTTGGGTAGTTGGGCTGATGGGTACTTTTGCTGAGCCGCGTCTACCGCTACACTTAAATATTCCATGAGCCTAGTTGCCTCCAGATCCCCACTGTGCGACCATTAAACACAGCCATTTACAATTTTGTCTATGCCTGTGTCTATCAGCGCCCAAAGAACAGAGAATCTGGTGTGTTTAAGGTTGCGGAGACGCCGACAGCATATGTTGTCACGGGCGTACAGGCACACTCCAGCACGTGCTTAAAGTTATGCTCCTACGTGTAACCAGGATATATTAGGTACGCCACGCCCGACGGAGACGCCACGCACGTCTCCGTAAGAATCTAGTGTCGGCTACTCTACTCAGTCTCCAGGTGGTAGTGAACTACTGTGATATTTGACGCCAAGAAGAATATCCATCGGTTCATCGATCCGTGGTTAAAACCGAGCTTAATTTCACACATGCTAATCCGTAGTTTGAATAATCAGACTAAATCCAAATCATATTTGATTTGGATTTAGTCGAGATCGAGGTAAGATATTAGTATTTCTTGTAGCTGCGAAGTGATTGGTATCCATTTATATCATTGCAAGCTTTTCAAATTTTTAACAGAGTTAAATAAATAGATAGATAGATTCGCTTAGCAAACATGCTATAAAAGCGAACATACGAATAATTGGAAAATATACCAAACATTAGCAATCAATCCTGTCTCCATTTGTGTTCTTTATTCGTGAGAATGTATAGAGTTTCCTACACATCGATACATTTTTGTTGATGTTATTGATTGCGTTTCCGATTTGGAACAGTGTTGTATCCTAAGAATGCGTATTTCTTATGCTCATCGATAAATCTTAGTACTTACTGGTAAATCTTTTCCATCTAAAAGTGTAGGTATATGAATAAATAAGTGTATATACCTATTTCATAAACGAAAATAAGCAAAACATAAAGGATATCTTATCTTAATATATATAAATCTCCTGTCACGATGTTTGTCCACGATGGACTCCTAAACTACTTAGCCGATTTTAATCAAATTTGGACACAGTGTGTAGATTGATCCAATTTAAAAGATAGGATAGTTTTTATTTCGATTAATGGGCTTTATGTGACAATATCCGAGCGAAGCCGGAACGGGCCGCTAGTTGTTATGTATATTATTAGTATTCAGTACTGTTCGCACCTTTGCGATGGATTGGTTAAGTACCAGTTGGAGGATGTGTAATCGATCGAGAGACGAGCTCAAAAATACTCATGTACCACGACGTCCTTGTTTGAAACAGACATTCAAATCTTGAACAGTGCTGGAAAGTTGCTAGTTTATGTGTTTTTATCCCATGCGTTTCTAAAAGTGTGCAGCTGATCTACGTGACGTAATAACACCTTGCCCTTTTTAACCCCCGACCAAAAAAGGGATGTTATTAGTTTGACGTCGATGTCTGTCTGTATGTGCCGATCTGTGGTACCGTAGAGCTCAAACGGATGGGCCCATTTCGATGTGGTTTTTTTAAGGTTAATTTCCGTGCGGATGTTCTTAGCTATGTTTGGTAAATATCGATTCAAGATGGCCGCCTCCATAAAATGGCGGACAAAATATTTCTTCACAACTTACCTCAATATGGGTATCAAATGAAAGGACTTGACTAGTAGAATACTATAGACTATAACAAATTTCAAATTCAAGATGGCCGCCACCACAAATTGGTTAATAATTTTTTTTACCCGCACATATCCCGTTTCCGTTATTTGCTCGTGATAAAAAGCGATAGCCTATGTGCTATTCCAGACTGTAATCTGTGTTCCAAATTTCAATCCGATCCGTTCAAACGTTCCGACGTGGTTGGGGAGATTTTATTGTTCATAATACATATAATGCGAAAAGACTTTCCCCAACATAAAATATTTAACTTTAAACATTTAAACACTTATCCATACAGGCGTGCGTGGCAGTGGTGAACTATCTGAACAGTATAACGGAAAAATTCACAACGGACTGGACGGAGACAACCTGCAAGCGGTGACATTAGAGCTGGCCGTGCGTCTCCATCGCGTCATATACGACCATCTACAGAACTACCAGTTCAATTCAGCTGGTAAGCGAAAATTATCATTAAATATTCTCCAATTTTGGGTGAGATTTGGGGCTATAATCCAAATAATTTATATTATTATGTTAATAATGTCGCAGTACGAATTTGTACCTGTCGCCGTGAAAAGCTTAGGTTATTGGGGTGCAGAAGCTAAAGGTTTCCTCTCAGAGTCCGATCGTACACGTGATGGTAAGCGGTAACCGTCGCCGCCTTTGGCTTATCGCAATGTCAGAGATGATGGGGGAAAACAGGCTTACCATTACTTAGCAAAGTAAATTTAAAATCCGATAACATGCTTTTCGAGCTGAAATTGTGCTGTTCTAAGTCACTTAAAATATGGTCCACAAGCACTGCCATGGTGTTACCCGCCTAATACCTGTTCCAGTTATTTACCCGACTAAAGTAGCCTATGTGTTTTTTCCAGACTTATAATCTATGTTCCAAATTTCATCAAGATCTACCTATTAGTATTAATCAAGAAGAATGTTAGTGGGATATTATTTGTTATCGTGATTTTAGACAAATTTTGACTCTGATTGTTCGTGTAGGTGCGATGATAGCGATATGCGACGTGAAGGAATATCGGTCGGCGCTGTGCGGTCGAGGACCGCGCTCCGCACCCGCGCCGGCGCCGGCTCTTCGACGCCCTGCACGCCCTCTGCAATCTTCTACTCGTCAAGCCTGAGAACCTCCACCAAGTCTGCGAGGAGAGACCCTGGTGAGATGACAGTTCACTCATGTAGGAAAGAATAGACTGTGATAGTTACATTTTTGGAATTTCCTTTCACATTTAACGTACAAGTAAAACAATCGAACAGTTAATCGATTTAACTTATATACTGGTGTTATATATACGGGACTTGACCCGTTGTGATCTTTCTTAGCTTCTGTGAGTCAGACTTTATATACCAATTCTTTATTTGAGCATTCTTAAAAATTACACTAGTTTGGTAATAAGGAAAGAAAAATTACTATTAGTAAAGATAACTTATATACTCTCTGGTTTGTTTTAGTATATTTGAATACAAAATAAAATGTTGAATGAACTTAGTTACACCACAAAGTTTTATCAAAGTAAATTATCCTAGTTTTACTATGACCTAGTTTTATTCGTCACCAATTTGACTGCGCGATGAATCAACACATTGCTGAATAAAGCAAAATGTAACTATTACATTAGGTATATGCGCACCAGTAGGATAGTTTTGCTACAACCAAATAAAAGGTTCATAGAAAAGTAGAAATAAAATTCTACTAATTAAATAAAAATGTCAGAATACAATAAACGAAGAAGTTTAGTACTTATCTGTAAATCGGAAGCTAAAATTACGTTTGAGGAGCTTGCAATTTGTCATACAGATGTATGCCCTAGGAGAGCCCCAACAAGAAATAACAAGATTTAGCTAAACATTTTGCCCCCCTACTACCACTACTACTTGCCTGAAAATTAGAGTAAAATTTTAATATAGGTATTTTAATTTTGTTGTCAGGCGGAGCTGGATCGCACAATTCTTCTCAACTTCATCCAACTAAGGGCTGATTACAAGAGTCACAAACTGTCGACCTTCCTCAAAGGACTCTCGTCATAACTATTATGTAGTAAATATTTTATTTAATAATTTTATTGTATTTGTATATTGGTTAGATATTTTTAACCAATAGGTATTGAGTATTAAAGTTTTACAACTTGTTTATGTAGTGTTTGATTTTTAAAATAATTTTTACCAGTTTC